>JACYXH010000310.1:6130000-6190000 GCA_026745465.1 Lota lota | reverse complement strand
TTGATTGTGTGTGGATATTGATCTCCCCTCTTACCAACTGCTGATAACGCTCTGACATTTGCATTTGCTGCAGGTTGTTATTAAACTGTGTATATGTTTTACAACTTAAAAACTAAAACCACAGTCCATTAGCACCAGGCTATTCATTCCACTTCAGTGGCTAATATCTTGTGTGAATGATCTGTGTCAGTACCTCTATAGGCTATGAATAGGCCCACAGTGTCCATCCCCGTGGGTCTGGGTGCACTACACTAAAATTTGAGATTTTCCAAACTTAGTAGGCTACTACACTGCTAGTTTATACGACACTATTTATAGTTGTATAGCGCGCCTATCAGAACTTAACTGCAAGCTCAGCTTCATGCTGATGAATAGGGAGAAGACACGGCATTTAAATGGAAGCATGCAATGTAGAGTTCCTGGTAACCGATCTATCTCGCAATTAATGCGCAAAACACATCATTGCAGACAGGCACACTGCACACACCATCATCCCGTGCACGGGTTACACGCCGGTTAAACAGCCTACAGATAATATGTCCTCAGCGTACCACCAAATCACTGTAAGAAATCGGGAAAGAGGACGAGGACGAATCAATGTTGTTACTCAATACCAGCCCGATGAGCACTCGCATGGATCGCCTGACTAGGACAAGTGGCTCACAAAACATGATCTCGAGCATCATATCCCTCCAATGTTGTCATACACACACACGCAAGCACGCGCGCACACACACACACACACACACACACCCAAACACACGAATACACACAGCTATATTATCAAAGCGCATTGCGCGGTTAGAGAGAGCGAGAAGAGGAAGAAAAAAGGCACCTGTCTCGAGCGCTCTTTCCCATCAGTTACCTGAGCAGAGGCCTCTGGAGCTCCCTTGGCGACGTCTTCTCCTCTCGGGTCCTCCGGGGATCCAGCGACTCGGCGGTCCGCGCGGTCGTGGGGCTGCTGCTCTGATTCCTCTCTTGGAGTAACGCGCACCCCCCGCTCTCTCTCCGTCTGGATCCGCTCGCCGAGCTCTTCTCTCGCTCTCCTCCTCTCCACAAGCGCACGCCAGAATGGGGGAGGAGCCTACTACGTTTGGAGGGGATGAGGGTTGAAATGTGCACTGAGCATGCGCCTTCTTAGGACGCGCGCAAACGCGAGGATAGAAAAAATACATAGACGCGCGTACCCGCGCGCAGACCTTCTTGGGTATCCAGTGTAGATCCCTTTAAGACAATACAAGAAGATGCGATTTTTTGTAACGATCAAAAGAGTATTTAGGACTTAAATGCCCGACTATTCTTACTAATGATCACATCCCATATACACACCGCCGTGACAGTCTGGCTGACTGTAGACCCTGCTGTGAGGCAAATTACAAGCATCCCCCAGGGAGTCAGCAAAATAAAACAGAAGCAGCTGTCTAATTCCAGTGTTGTTTTTTGCTTTTGTCCACTGCAGAACAAAAAGAAAGAGACTCATGACGATTTCGATCTATTCGTCTTAAACAGTAGCAAGGTTGTAATATAATCATGGTCATTGTTTTGGTATTCCTCCTCCATAGATTTAAGTTTCCTGGAAGAACAAACAAATTGCAGAAAACGTTTATTTTAATCCCTGAATGTAAGAAAAACGGACCTCATGGTTATTCTTTTATTGACCACACGAGGCAATATAGGTACACAATTTACCCTGGCTTTGAACCTTTAAAGCTACCCACATGTTAATTTATCGTCATTACCTGAATGTGGTAAAACGATGTTAACTTTATGAGTAGCCAACCACAATCTCTCTCACACTCACTCACACACACACACACACACACACACACACACACACACACACACACACACACACACACACACACACACACACACACACACACACACACACACACACACACACACACACACACACACTTTTAGGTCCCAATTGACTAACTTCACCTTTTGCAAATATATGGTATGCAACATGGCAAACAGGTCAAATGAAAAGCCAGTGTGGTTTTGTATATATATATTTCATATTTTTCCTAATAAGGTGCTGTTTATTTCACTATTCACTTCCCAATGTACTCTCCTATAGGTTTGGACTGTACACTTAACACGTATAATACGGACCTTGCCCTTCTCTCAAAGGAAGGAACAAAGAGGGGCTGTGCATGGAGAGACGCTCCAGCTGCAGCCCCTGCTCCACATCTGGCCCTTCCTGCTCTAAGTGTGTTGGCTGGATAAAAAATGTTTTATTCTTTCAGTCATAGCGATACACTTTTCCTTTTTCTTTAATAAGCTTGAAGCAGGGTTTTGAAATTGGCTCAAGCCGATGTGTTTCAATAATCTGCTCAATAAGTGCTTGTTTTGATTTTCTTAGTTTTTTCTTATCAGAAAACTAACATCCACAAGGATTCTTTTTTTTGTTGTTTCTCCTGGCTTGACTTAAACCGAACATCCGCTATGAAGTCTCAAAAGTGTCTTGGCCGAGACCCAGAGAGTCATGGGCTGGCCGACCATCACAACAGCTGCTTTCGTCTGGTTCCACGGTGGCGTCCCCCCCTGTGAAGAGACTAACTAAAAGGCTTTCTAGCTGGTTTCTGTTGTCCACTGTCTTGTCTTTTTGCCAGGCTGGATGCCTGGAGGAGCACCTTAGTAGTGCAGGGCCTCTTCACATGATGGTCCTCCACTCCTCACAGCATGCTCATAGACTTGCACAAAAAAACAGTTGGGAGTGGGGGCGGAGTTACCACGTTGGATGGCATCGGAGATACTATGGCAATGACGAAAAGGGCGAAAGAAAAGATACAAGACCAAATAACAAAATGATCAACTCCTTCTCATCACCCCCCCACCCCAGTGATAACTTCTCGTATATATAAAGAGGACGAGGGAAGGGAAGGGGACAGGTGCCTTGAAATGTCTCCGCTGTCCATCAAGCCCCTGGTTTCCCCCCACGAAAAACAACAGAACAAACACACCCCCATTCTTCTTGTTCTCCTCCTCCTCCCCCCCACCGCATGGCAGACTAGGATGACCCATCGACGGGACGACCGCCGTCCCGACGTCTACGCCATGTAGATGAAGGTGTTGATGTCCGTCTCGTCCCGCTTGATGTACTTGTGCTCGATGAGCCACTCCATCTGCTCCTTGATCATCTTCTTCTGGGGCAGGAACATGTTCTTCAGGATCTCCACCAGCTCCGTCTGCAGCTGGGCGTTGTTGATGCGCTTCCGCATCTTCATGATCTGGATGATGGCCTCCTGCCGTCGCCCATGGGGAGGAGGGAGAACAGTCGGAGCGGGAGGAGAGGGAGTGCGTTAGACCAGGCGAGACATGAAGATGAAAGCAAGGATGCTAAATGCTAATGCTCAAGCTGCTGACGTGTGACAAGCAATAAAGAGAAAAAATGCGAGTAGCCGACTGATCCACACTATTGATTAAGGGGAAACATTGTTTTGTTGTTGGACTCAACACAAAAAAGATTATTATTATTATAATAGTGTGATGCGAGGTAGGTGGCAAAAGAGTTAGGACAACTGCCATGGGTTTATTTGTGTTTGTAAAGAACGCAGTCACACGGTGTACTCTTCTTAATCGACGCTGACAAAATTAATGTCTGTTTGGTGTGTTCTTCTAATCGATGTTCTCTCTGTTACTGCTCGCCTATCAGGTCCAAGCAGCCTACCTGCGTTCTTAGTATCCGGAGCTGGACGATGCCCTCGTTTTCCTCCTCCCTCATTCGTTCCGTGGTGAGCTGCAAGCGGCCAATCAGGTTGATCTTCCCACGTTTCTGCACCTTCGAGTTTTTGCTGTGGAGTTGGTTTATTGGAGAAAAAAGAAGTTAAGGCGACATGAATGAAGAAGGATTAATGTATGTATCTAAATTAAAACAGATAATTATGAAATAACTTTTTGCTGTGGAGGAAGTTCACACAAATCACAAATCATAGCAAGAGTTTTAGTTGTTTGGCTACATAATTGAAAACGGATATTTGAATGAAGTGAATATACAGACAAAGAAAATGCAAATAGTCCCCTTTCTGATACATTTTCAGACTTGATTGCTGTCATTTTCTATTATCCAAGTTAATCATTACTATATGAATTTATGACTCGATTTATTTATTTGAAGTTTTTTTTTCCCCACAATCATTTATCATTCATTTCCACATGTTTGTACATTCGGAATGCACAGATGAAAATAGGAAATGGGAAATGAGTTGGGACGTGACGTGACACTGAAAGCGGTGGCCCTCTTACATGAGGGAGAACTCCTGGTTGACGTAGAACAGCGTGCCTTCTGCAAAGTCCTTCGGGGAGGACACCGCAGGCTCGTACGACAGAACCTGCCGCTTCAGTTTGGGGAATGCAACCAGCGACTGTGGGGTGGAAAATAGGATGTTTAAACCCCAAAGAACGAATATATTTGTACACTAAATATGGGTGTGGGTATAACTTGGGTACCCAATTACAAGTTATGGGTATGCAACGATGTAGGACAACGTATCTTGGGTCTTTAGCAGGAATACATTCACTGAACACTAAATACACAAAACCTGGAAACCAATGTTTAGATGACTGATAGTGAAAGTGGCAGTGCACACAGAAATAGTGAATATTAACACAGGATCAATTCATTGGGCTGGTTTAGACAAAACGAACCCCCCCTACCCTTAGCCACCATGACCCCGTCCCTCACCCAGAGCGTGCGGCGGAGCTCCGCGTCCGGCAGCTCGGTGGCCAGCTTGAGGTTCTCGAAGCTGATGCGCTCCCTGGGCCGCTGGTTCCAGGCGAACAGCACGGCCAGCTGGAAGGTGGTCACCTCCAGGTCGTACTGGCCCACCTCATTCTTAAAGGTGATCTGGGGTGGAGAGCGAGAGCGACAGAGACAGAGACAGAGAGACAAAGACAGTGTCTAGTTCGATTAAGTTAAGTCCATCTCTGAGATGCTATGAAGGCCATATGGTTCAGTTGAGTTGAGGTAAACCAACCTGCTGCTGAATAATATACAGGCCATCCTTACTCACATAGATACAGACAGATGTGGAAATGTGTATGGCTTAACTGTCCCAAAATTGTTCCACCTGTATATTATTCTTCTTCTTTTAGTTGCGTCCTCTCTTGTTTGATTTGCACTGTTCTCTTTGTTGCTGTAACACCTGAATTTCCATTCCGGGATAATTTATCTTAAATAAAAGAGCAGCAATGCAGCAATATTGAAAAGCACATTATCCAAATTGAAAATACATTAGAAATGTTTGTCTAATAACGGAGGTGACTATTTCCAAAAGGCCTGTCCCTCTGTGTGTGTGTGTGTGTGTGTGTGTGTGTGTGTGTGTGTGTGTGTGTGTGTGTGTGTGTGTGTGTGTGTGTGTGTGTGTGTGTGTGTGTGTGTGTGTGTGTGGCTCATGCTGATCTGTGCTGAGGTGGGCATCGGGGACTCACGATGCCATTGGACATGAGGTGGTGCCAGTGGAGCTTCCTGCCGCTGTGGTTCTTCTTGTAGAAGTCCTCCACCTCTGGGATCAGGTCCTCCAGCTCAGTGGGCAGCGACACAAACACCTTCTCGCTGCTCCGCGACCACGCCCCCGCGTTCAGGATCTTGATGTTCACCGAGTCCGCTGGGTTCAGGTGGTGGTGGTGGTGGGGATGGAGAGGGTCAAATAAAAAAGATGCAAAGTCAATTATTTCACATTAAGACTTTATGCAGCTCCGATTTTATGCCTTTACTAACTTTTAATATTTTTTGTTTGTGGGGTTATAATATATACCTTTTTATGGGCGCTTTTTATGGACAGGGAAGGGAAGATAAAATTGAAACGTTTTTGAGAGGGAATGAGAGCTTAGGGCCGCAGGTCAGAATTGAACCTGGGTTGTTAGAAAGGGTATTGCCTTTGTGGTAGCTAAACACTTTTTAACTTTTGAGTCTTTATGCGTAAATAACCCCTGGCTTGTAAGAATTTTATACTCAGACATTCAACTTAGTGGCCTGTCGGGCATCAGTTGGCATCAGCACATACTTTTTTTTATTAAAGAACAGAAGGGGGATATTGATTTTAGGCGTTTTGTAATTGCTAATGCTGCAATTCTTTATTTAATTTAATTAATATATTGCTTGGAAGCCATTCTAGCTCATGCCATTTTTTACTTTATAATTTCTTTATTTAATGTATTTTCTTCCCTAAAATCCTCATTAAGGGTTTATTGGTAGGGGTATGAGTTGGACATTTTTACTTAACTTATAAATCATGAGTAACTGAAATATAGGGATTAACACGACTTGATATTACTTATTTTCCTGTTTTTCTATTACTAAAGGTCAAGTTTCCAGTCTCAAAATGCTTATTTCTTTAAATATTCTTCTCATCAATAAACTTCTCAGTACAGCCAAGCAACCCCTACAATCCCACTATCGACCACCTCTCCTCCTTTCACTCACCTGGTAAAGCGAGCCTATTGTGTTTGTGCATCTCTTTGAAGGACTGGTTGAGGTCCTCCGACACCTTGATGTCCTGGAACATCCTGGCCAGCTTGTTGACATAGTCGGCCGGCATACCCACTTCCTGTCATACCCAGGAACACATGGTGCGCACGGGGATAAACACAAAGTCATTGGGAGGAAAGGGCAAATGTGACCCAAGGGCTTTGCTGCTAATGAAATGCTCCTCCACATGTAGGGTACTATGGGCCCAGGGGGACCCACCTAATCCATACAATCTCATTAGCATGTCAAAAGAAAGTGAGATAATTAAAAGGTTTTCTATGTATATTCACGCAAACTTTGTTGTTATAACAAATGTTCCCTCTATAGGAACAGTGTTGTGGTTGCATGCAGAAATATATATATATAATATATATATGTATATATATATATATATATATAAGGGATGTGAATAACTCACATTATTCATGGTAGAATAATTAGTGGGTGGTATGAATGAATAATCGATTATTCGATGTGTGCCCACATTCACAAAGGCAGCCATGGATCATCGGCAAGAAATCACTTCCCATCCCTAATACATATATAAAAATCCATAAAAATAGATCGATAATTGAAACAATCCTGCGGTCGGATTGGTCCCTGGTTATGACCTACTTATGGGTTGCGACTAGTTTGCGACCCACAGTTGGAGAACGAGTGTCATGTGTTTGCCCCCCCAGACTGACACACACACACACACACACACACACACACGTCGTACCCTGAGCCACTCCACCATGTTCTCCTCGATCTCGCTGTCGGCCGAGATGTCCAGGATGAGGCGGCGGGTCAGGTGAGCCTTGTGGTAGCGCATGAACACGTCCTTGTTCTGGACATACTTCAGGACCAGCAGCTGACACCACACACACACACACACACACACACACACACACACACACACACACACACACACACACACACACACACACACACACACACACACACACACACACACACACACACACACACACACAGAAACAGAGACACACATACACACAATTTTAATAAAACGCTCCATCTATGCGATCCTTGCCAAAGTTTATACTATAGTCTGTGCGTCCCACAAGCATCAACAAAGTGTATAAATAGGTTAATAAGTCATGACATGAATATATAAATCCCAAAAAAATGCAATTTCACAATGTGAATAATGTCACATTGGATAGAAGGAGTCAACATTCCTTTTGTTTTAATATTAAAAGGATGATATGTTTTGTATAACATTTAGTACATCAAAGATTTTACTGAATTTCGTGAACATCACATGAAAGAACAGGCACCATGTTCACATGGTTTGTCCTTTGGCAGCCACTAGGGGTCACCAGAGTTAGGTAAACAGAAACTGGATATAAGAAAACACCATGGAAAACACCCTGGAGTCAAAGGAAAAGCAGCACAGTTCTGAGAGAACTTTCCACTCTGCAGGAGGGCAACTTAATACAAATATTATATTTCTCAATAAACAAAGAACACGGACAAGCTGGGGATTGTCAAAACGTTTTTTGTGATTGTCGGGGATGGGAGAAAAATATCGGAACATAGAAACGGCAATAACTTGGAGCTTGATGTATTGCCTTCATCGTCCGGATGTATTCATTTCTTTCGTAACACCACTCACCACTTCCTTGAGCTTGGCCTCGATTTCCTCGGAGGTGAGCTTCTTGCTCAGCGGCGTCTTCCTTAGCAGCATGTCACAGTAGTTGGCCAGCAGCTCTGGACACTTAGACTCTGGCTGAGTCTTCAGACCCACCCTGAACAAGAGAGAGAGAGAGAGAGAGAGAGAAAGAGAGAGAGCGAGTGAAAGAGTAAAAGATAGACAGAGAGAGACAGATAGCGAGACAGAGACAAAGAGAGAAAAACAGAGATTCACACACAGAGACTCAGAGAGCGAGGGAGATACACAGTGTGAAAAAGACGAACTGAATCAACGTGGTCCTAACTTCTACTTTTCCTTAAACAAGATGAACACACCATGTTTGTGTTTAAGTCTTTCCTCACCCTTTCTGCTTCAAGGGGAGGTCGATCTTAAATATGGTGGCGTCGTTCACCACCGCCTTGTACGCCTGTGAGAGAGAGGTTACAGCAGGGTTACAGTCAACACACACACACACACACCACTGTGTTTGGAACAGTGTATGCTAGCAATACATACAACCATAACTCTGGAATGACTTAAGCTTTGAGTATTTCCACGTCGATGACCCATGGCTTGTTGTAAGAATGTCACTGTACAGAATGAGCACATTATACTGTATTTGGAAAAACCCGTTGAGTTGACATTGGTTTGTGACTTGTTGACCACTGGTCCTAGCTTGCTTACTCAAATCAAGTTGTGATTGACACCGTGAAAACATATAACTTTGCGCATCAGTCGGTATCAGCACATGAGCTTGTTATTAAAGACAAGCATATTACAGATTGAATGGAGCTAAATGTTTGACCCAATAATACCAAAGCATCAATGAGCCACAATCGAAGTTTTAACCAAATTCGTATTTCACATACAACTACCTAGAAATACTTAAGGGCCCACCTTGTCTCTGGCTGTGAGGAACCGCGGGTCGTCCTGGAAGGCTTCCTTCACCAGGCGGCTGAAGCGGTTGAACAAGGTAAGCAGCTGCTCCACATACTTCTCTGAATCCTGGAAAGAACACAGCAAACAAAAGCAGTGTTATAAGTGATAAACTAGCTTTGCATCCGTGTCAAGAGTGTCAAGAGACAACCCACTTAATTTTGAGTAATTTTAACATCCTCTGAGCTAACACTCAGTGTGTGTGTGTGTGTGTGTGTGTGTGTGTGTGTGTGTGTGTGTGTGTATGTGTAACATTCATACACAAACACACGTACATAACTATAGATGTTATTTCATATCTATCAATAAAGTGTGTTGCATTGTATATCTTCTCATTATCAGAATCAGTAAGGATAAACCAAATGTTGTACCGATTCGATAGATATGGCAAAGAACAGATTTTGAGTTATCACCTATGAAAGTCAACAAACAATAAAAATAAAGACAATTCCCCATCAACCCCACCACGATGTACATCGCCCAGTGCGGGTGACTCACGGAGGTGATGGTTTCAGCCGAGGCCACCATGTCTGCCAGGCCGGCGCTCATGATGTGGTCTTCCAGGTCCTTGAGCATGGGCTCGATGCCGCTAGGCACCTTGTCCATGAGCGAGAACATCAGGTGCAGCTCTGTCCCAACAGGGAGAAAGAGGGCGCAGGGCCATGGTTACGTAAAAGAAGGATTTCTACTCAACATGAAAGCGTGCTTGGCCTGGACGATGTGTGTTACCAGGATAAATATAGCGAATGGTTTTGAACACTTATCAAGATTATTGTTTACAATGACGAAAGTGCAAATTGGGTTGGACGAGACAGATTCTGTCTTGTTTCACACTGCACTAAGCCACATCAGATCTGTGTCAGAATTTATCAATTATTTTTCCATATATTAGAAACGCCTTGACTATTTTTAACATGACACTCAACAACCAAAAACAGAGCGACGACAACCTTGACAAGACACAAGACAGGTGGGGTACATCAATGGTCGCATGACGACACAAAATGAATAGAACACATCTGGGACATAGCGGGGGGAGAGGTCATTACTACTACAAGGGACTACAGACGCAAATTAGCTTAAAGCTATAATCTGGTATGGTGCATCAAATGGTGATTTATGTTTTGAACTGTACAAAACGACTCGCAGGAAAAAGGATTCAAGCTCCCATCTGTGCTGGATAAAAACACGCGGCCCACCATCCGCGAGAGATATAAATGACGAAATTGATCGAATCAAACTGATTATTAAACTTACTTTATTCATCATCACAATTGTGTGGGTTCAGTCTGTCTGAAACAAAGTACATATATGAAATGCCGTATATTTGAATCAATCAAATTGAATGATAGGCTAGGATATGAAACTAAATACGATAAGTGTGTGTTGTTGTGTCGGACACATATCACCGTATGCACGGAGTGGAATCTCAACAGTTTGACTCGTTATTATCTTTCATTCATATAATACGCAGGACCTTGTGCGGCACTCGGGGGAAATATGTGTTTTGTCCAATGTGTAAACAAGACTAATCTGAAATAAATGGGCTCTCGATTAGCATTGAGATTAGGAAGCCAAAAAGGGGGGATTTCAGTCAAAATGAAATCATCATCACGGATATAATGTGTATAATATATATATATATATATATATATATATATATATATATATATATATATATATAATAGTGTTCTGTCCGTCTGAAACAAACCAAATATATGAATTATCTCTTAATCGACTCAATCAAATTTTACGTTAGGCTATAACACAAAACTAAATACATGTGTGTTGGATTGCTCGGTTGCTTGATTCGTTATTATTCGTTCTTTCATATGATTATATAATTACAAAAGGTTAATACCCTTGTTGCAAAAGGCTATAATATAAAACTAAATACAATAAGTGTGTGTGTTGTTGTGTCGGACACACATTTAAAAGGTTAATGTCATTGTTGTCATTATTATAATTATATTCTCTCTTATCTCCTACTAAACAACGTAGACCTTTCCTTGTGTAACCTCTCAAACAAACACTACAGCTGTTCTGTCTGGTGCATAATATCTACTAAACTTGGTAAGCCCAATAGGCTATATCGCGTGACTTAAAGTTTGGATCCTAACTATGTGACTTGATAAATACATAGATACATCTTCCAAATGCAAAACGCAGCTTGAGATTAAACTAATGTCTGTCAGTCTAATGTCCACAAGTTAGCAGCATATTCTCTGAATGAAAATTATATAATATTATAAAAATAATAATAATAATATTTCAGCACACCACTTGCAAATAAAATAAAATTAAAATAAATAATAATATAAAAGCACACAACACCATGCACTGTCATGGTCCGATGCAGCAATAGGCGGAGCTGGGTGGGGTGGTTTCCTTGAGGAAGGGGTGGCCCTCGCGAGCATGTAGCACTGAAGCACTGGAAGTGCACTCTTGCACGTTTTAGCCCTCACACGGGGTGGGTGCACACGACACAAACCATGGCCATGATAGGGAAAGGGGTGCATAAGTGGGTGCAGGGGTGGTTGGTGGTGGTGGTGGTGGTGGGGGGAGGGGGGGGGGGGTGCAGAGTTGGGGAAGTGGGAGCGGGACTTTCTTCTGGTGCAAACCTGAGCTGGATGAGCCTCTGCTGGTGGCAATCCTGCCGTACTCACTCTCTGTCTCGTTGCGTTTGATCATGCCCGGGCACTCGGCCAGGATGGTCTCCTTGAAGGACGTCACCAGCACGTTCACGCAGCACTCCATCAGCTGAGGACAAAGGACAAGAATTTTGTGTACCATATGAATTGTGATGTGGATATAGCCACACATTCTATGCAGTTTTTGTTCTAAGGAGCATGTTAATTATGTTGATATAAAATGAAAAATGAAAAATGTCCAAAACAAACGTATGCCGCATTGTAATAAAATGACAAAAAAAATATTGAAGGCTTTTTACTATTTGCTAGTCATTTAGCAGATGCTGATTTAGATACATTTCTTTTTGGCACGTGGCAAAGTGGTTAGCACTGCTCCCTCACAGCAAGAAGGTCCTGGGTGTGTGTGTGTGTGTGTGGGGGGGGGGGGGGGGGTATGTCATGTTAAATCATGACATTCATGCAGGGTTAATATTCCTGCCGGTGCCCTTGACCTGGGCAGTAGACCTGGAGTCGGTCCGTGCGCGCTTCAATGTGGCTGCCCACTGCTCCTAGTGCTGCTAGTGATGGGTTAACTGCTCCTAGTGCTGCTAGTGATGGGTTAAATGCTCCTAGTGCTGCTAGGGATGGGTTAAATGCTCCTAGTGCTGCTAGGGATGGGTTAAATGCTCCTAGTGCTGCTAGTGATGGGTTAAATGCTCCTAGTGCTGCTAGTGATGGGTTAACTGCTCCTAGTGCTGCTAGTGATGGGTTAAATACTCCTAGTGCTGCTAGTGATGGGTTAAATGCTCCTAGTGCTGCTAGTGATGGGTTAACTGCTCCTAGTGCTGCTAGTGATGGGTTAAATGCTCCTAGTGCTGCTAGTGATGGGTTAACTGCTCCTAGTGCTGCTAGTGATGGGTTAAATACTCCTAGTGCCGCTAGAGATGGGTTAAATGCTCCTAGTGCCGCTAGTGATGGGTAAATGCTCCTAGTGCTGCTAGTGATGGGTTAAATGCTCCTAGTGCTGCTAGTGATGGGTTAAATGCTCCTAGTGCTGCTAGTGATGGGTTAAATGCTGCTAGTGATGGGTAAATGCTCCTAGGGATAGGTTAAATGTTCCTAGCACTGCTAGTGGTGGGTAAATGCTCCTAGTGATGGGTAACTGCTCCTAGTGCTGCTAGTGATGGGTTAAATGCTCCTAGTGCTGCTAGTGATGGGTTAAATGCAAAGATCACATTTTGTTGAATAGTACTTGTACTGCTACAATGGTCAATAAAGAATCTTCTTCTTTAAAGAGCATGTGATCTTTAGGCATCTTGCTCAAGGCTGGCTTCAGGTAGACTGTGGACATTGAGGTTTGAACCCAGAACCTTTTGGCTGGGATTTGCCTTGAAGAGCATAGTTCTCTTTAAGTGAACACACTGAACACATCTTCCATTCTATGATCAGCTGTAAGGTTCCGGGCCCATTGTGCACTCACCGTTTGTACAGAGTTGCAGTCTCGTCGTGTCTCAAGGTAACGCAGTGCTCGTTTCTCTTCCTCCCTCAGCTTAGCGTCAGCCTTGCAGACACAGACACACACAATTCAACAACAGAAATATTTAATGCTTTATAATGTACTTATAAAGTTAACTAAGCTTGGCTTGATTGTTCACTTTTGATAGACATAAGAAAATGTGCACTGCAAAAAGAAATCGTTTTTAAGTTTGAACTCTCTTGAAAGACAACATGGACTTGCCGTTACAACAGGTGATTACAGAATGGAACAATAAGAATAAGTATCCAATCTGAACATAAAATGTGACCAAACAGGGCCGACGCAAAGTGAGTCTCTTATTTTTTTCCTCTAAATCTCTCATATTATATAACCATATGACTAACATTCTGTCAATGGGTTTCAAGTGCTGCCAATGTAACAAAAAAAAAAAAAAACTCACATATTTCATGTAGTTCTGGACGCCGTTCTGCTGGAGGTAAGCAGGGGCCTGGGTGCGGTAGAACCTCTCTGTGGAGTCCATGTAGGCCTTCTCAAAGTTGTCCCTGTAGATCTGCAGCTTGTCGTCCGGGTTGGAGCACAGGTTCACTGCTCACAGACAAACAACAAGAAAAAAAACAAAGAACAGTTGTACCATGTGAACCGTTTCCAAGGAGATAACTGCAACCTGAGGACCCCAAAAAAGCCTGTACGTGACCACGCTTTCACTAGCCGCCGCAACTATATCTGGATGATAAAGATATTGTATAGCTTATGTAGTTCATTATGTTTCACTGTTATAATAAGAAATAGGGTGGGTTAAAAAAATAGGGCATGGTTTTCCGAATTGTCTGAACTTTTCATTTTATGATATCATATCACAAGGGGCAAAGAATATTTATCCCAAAGGTGGCACTTGAGAAGTCATGGGGGATGCACTTGTAGTTGTGCTTATCAAATCAAACTTGATTTAAATAACTTTTTACGCTTTTCTTACAAAACAGCAACACAAAGTGCTTGACACGGGGAAAACAGGAAAAATAAACGAGTTACCACCAGAATCACAGACACATTTGAGCAAACAACAACAACAACACAAAGTGCTCAACAAGTCAAGCAACACATTGGAAATAAGAAATTGATGTCCGCTCTCACCGTAGGACTCCCGGACTCCTATGACCAGCTGGGAGTCGAAGGCCTCGCCCAGCCGCTCCGCGTGGACCAGCTTCATGGCGCTGTCCTGCAGCCGGCTCTTGATGTTGGAGAAGATGGACTCGTTCCACGTGTCCAGCATCAGCTGGAGAACCATAAAGGGGTTACTGACAAAACGAGCCCAGGAGAGGATAGAATATAGACCTGAATGGTGATGAGGTATGATAGCTTTTATGATTGTTTGTGATGAGATTATCTTTGTAATGAACTGTAAGCTGAAACTGTAACATCAAAGTAACGACGGGACTTTATAATGGGACTGATATACTTCCAATATTCAAGTGTCAATATTTTGCCATGTTGACAAAGAAAAGGATAAGAACAACATTAACTGGGATTTAAGAAAAGCAATCCTGGTTAAATTGCCCTGGCCACACTATTGGTTTATGAAGCATTAAAAGACAAGCTACTGATGGCTGTGTTGTGTCTGTGTTCTCTCTCATCCAGCTGCAGTAAATCAACTGCACTGCTTTGCTCTAACAAGAAAGTGTCAAGTGTTTTTGCACTCACAAGATCATTCCCATGACAGCACTCACCTTGCGCACGATGCTGTCCTCCACGTTGGACTTCTTGTTGCTGCCCTGCTTGCCCATCAGGGTGATCTCCAGCTGGCAAAAGGGCTTGGGGAGGATGTCGCACTGTGTGAAGAACTTCCTCCACTCGGTGATGTAGGCCTTCAGCAGCGCTGTGTCGTCCTGGTGACTCAACACCCGCTGTTGGGACGAGGTCTTGGTTAATGGAGTCATGGAAGTCTCACAGGAGGTGAAGTTACAGCAACTAGTGTTTATGATGACCAATGGTTAAGGAGACCCAGCAAGGAGTCGTGAAAACATGTAAATGTACAAAAACAAGCAATGTTTTGGCCACAAAAACGTTTTGTGTTGGTGGTGCCAGTTCTGTGTGGATGTACGTTATATTACAAGCACAAATAATATTGATGAGAATGGGGCATCTGAGTACTTTCCTGATCACAACTCATTAAATGAAGGATCAATACAACAACCCTTCCCATTTCAAATTTCAATAAATCATGAAAGCAAATGCTGCTGCACTGGTCCATCTACAGTTTACTAGACAGATAATACATTCAAACATTGTCATAAAGTAGGTATGATGGCCAACATAATACGTTTTTGTTTCCCATTTCATTTTCCCATTCTAATAAAAACAACTCAAAAGTGGAATCACAAGCCCCAGCCTTACCGCTTGTGCTTGTTTGATGAAGTCTAGTATATCTTCCTTCAGGGCTTGGTGGATCTTGGCTGGACCTTTGTCGTCCCATAGGCACACTGCATGGACATCTCTATGGAAACAAGGAGGACATGAGGACTTTAGACCTCCCACCAACCAACCACAGAGAGGTAAAGAGATTCATTGTCTGGGTTCAGAGAACAGCTATTAGATGGGGACAGTGTTGTAAGACTTACGAGAACAGGTCAAACCACTGTTGTTTGGTTACAGACTCTTGACGTAGCAGCTTTAAGACTATAGGACGCATCAGGTCCCATTTGTCCTCAAACTGGAGGGAGCCTTTGTTCTGCAAAACATGCAGAAGGAGAGCCAAGATCGTATAACACAAATGGCCATTAAAAAGTGGGTGTTAGAACATGGGAAATTCAGGCTGTATCATTGCAGCAGTAGCTGTCATGTAATTTGCCATTGACTCAATAACATGCCATATTAGTTCTTCAATTATTTACTACTTGCTTACTTTACTTTAATACTTCATACTTGCACATGCTATTCCCACGCCCACTGCTTTATTCCAGTGACAATAGCAGACAGTTCATCTTCAATCTCCTAGGTGATCCAGGTAGCTTAACTGGACAATGCATGGTCGTTTTCATAAATCACTGCCTGTTGCTTACGTTAACGTTGGACCAAATTTAAAAAAAAAAGACAAGCATTCTAGCTTCTTTATTATATTTCTTCAATGCATTACTGAGAATGTTCAAATGACATGTCAGCTGCAGAGGTTGACACATGAAAAGGGGGCTTACGTGATACCGATTTTCATAGTTAATACGTTTCATTTTCCTTGCACCAATGTGCTGTCTCTTACTGCTTATTTGCGCCTATCGGTCTACTATTCTTTACCAAAGCCTAGCTATACTACATCTCGCCTGATTATTCAGACAGCTACATCAGTGGAGAGTAGCCAATGTTAGCTAAAGCAAACTAACTAGTCCGAGCTTGAGTCATTGCTGACAACCAAGACAGTAAGGGGACCTTACACTGGTCATTCGGGTTATAACTTAGCCATAACCTCAGAGCAAATCCACGACGTGTACTTCAAAGACGCCATCGAGAATAAATCAATTCAACTGGAGCCTACCTTTAGCAAATTAGACGTCGCCATGTTCCCTGAAGTTATTGTCTCGCACAATCTCGCGTGGACGGTGCGCTCGCAGTTTCGCCGCTCAATGATACTTCTCATCGTTTTTGCATGTGTCCTTTACTTGGTTCTCAGACCACTTCAAATCAAGCACAAATCAAAATACAACTATTTATTCGTTATTACATGATGACGATGGAGGGCTGAAAATGAAAAGATGCCATACATAGAATCCCTACACACATCAGATTCTGAACCACCTGTACTTGCCTCATCACAGCTTAGTTATTATAATAACGTCACGTTGAGCTGTAGTAGTTCTATGTTCAAGAGTTAACACATTTTACATGTTAAATTGGGATGTATCCCCAATAAAGATTTATTTAAGTACAATGTTATTCAACACATAGATTCAAGATAGAAGTTACATTTATTTTTCCTCTATATTTATCATATATATAGTTATTTGCTTTACAGAGTTTGGCTGCAACATATTGGTAGTGGTTTTCTATCTCTAAGTAACTTTAGGCTCTTTAACCATTTCCCACAGAAAGTCCTAAAAATACTGTTCGGTAAAGGCTGATGTACTGTAATGTTGACTTTGGTGGTTGTTTGGCTGCACAAAGCCGACGTCATACGACAATCTGGCCATCCTGGCCAATCGCCGTGCAGAGGGCGGTCTACAAGCGCTCACGATACACACGCTAGATTGATCCATTCAAGCTGTCACATGTACTGCATCCTGCATCGCTCTCGTCGTATCCTACTATGTGGAAAACGAGAAGGAAAACACATAGCATATGAGAATTTTCCTACGGATTTATCATGAATGAAGATGGAGACGTATACACAGGTATGGTTCCTTGAGAGATGTATTTACCTTACTTGTACTGAGCACAGTTGTGTTGATCTGGTTTCTTCCTGGGTCAGTGGAAATATTAGGCTAACTTCACACATGTACTACATGTGATGAGGTGCAACGTTAGATTAATAATTTGAGACTGAAATTAAAAGCCTCCTGAGAAATGTAGTTTACATTCCGGGGGAGATTACGCTGCTACTTTCAAGAAGATGAGGATAATTGCGATAGACACTAATTCTATAATATCTCTTCTCATGTCCTGTTTCTTAAAATCCTTATTTGCTTCTATTCCGCTTCAGGGTTACCTTTGAAGCAGACCGAAGGGGCCGTCATGGGAAAACTGTGTGGAAGTTGCATGGCCAACCTTGGATTGCACAATTACAAGTTGAAGGACGTATTCACATGGTAACTTAAAAACTGTTTAACAAAAGCCACGAGGTCTAGCTGACCTTACAATAATGAAGAGGAAAACAAGGAGCGTTCAAATTGTAACTGGGATTCACAACTTCAACCTCCGCTGTGGATCCGATTAGCATTGAGAAAGTTGGTTAAATAATATTGCGGATATTTCTGAAACATTTATCAGATTTGAAAGCAGACACATTTAATAACTAAAATATTGCCACATGCTCAGTTTTTCACTCAGTAGCCTACTCATGTATCCTGTATGTATGAAGTTATAAATTACATCAAAGACACCCCTTAGCAACCAGGTACTACGTTCCTGGTTTGCTTTCTTTCATTGCTTAATTTATTCAACCAGAGAAATATAATTACTCTTGAGATCAAAACCAGTAATACATTACTGTGTGGTTTTCTACAGGCATCTCCTAAAGACCATTGCCATGGGCCAGGCGCTCTCCCTGATGATCTGTGGTACAGCAGTGAGCTGCCAGTACCTGGCCCAGGCTGGCGTGGAGACCCCCATGTTCCAAAGCTTTCTCAACTACGCCCTGATGCTCTTCAGTTACACCTCCTACCTCTGCTGCCGCAAAGGTCAGGCTGTGCCATCATTGCACTTTTAATCATAGCCTATCACATATCATATAACACATACATAAAGTGTGCTGGTCCTCTACCTATTGTAGGTTTCATGGTTAAAAAAAAGTGTTGGTTCAAGCATATTGTAGTATTTGATTGATTTAAAGGTAATTCTGCTTATCATGCATAGATGCATTGGAATGACAAAAACATAAAGGATAATGGGGTTTACTAGTTCACCTATTACATAGCTGGTCATATAAATGAGCATGCCACTTAAACATTTCAAAAAGTAAAATGTTGCAAATCCAATTCAAGCTGAAGGTAGCATCTGCCAGTCTACCTAATGATCTTCTATGTTTTTTTTTAAGGTGATGAAAACATCTTTCAGATTTTGAAAACGAAATGGTGGAAGTATCTTCTGATGGGCCTGACGGACGTGCAGGCAAACTATGCTGTTGTGAAGGCCTACCAGTTCACCACCCTGACTAGCATACAGGTAAACAGGTTTATGTTAATATAGAATGTGCCCACCTCATTCAGGTGTTCTAATGATTTCGAGTGCTATCTATTTCAACAGTGAATGTAGAAATTTAAAATATATATAATTGTAATTGACCATTCTACCATTCATTGAATGGTCAATTAAAATCATTATTTTGGGTACAAGTTCCATTTCACTTGTACACAGCGAACCTTCCCAGAGGCAAGATAATTTGAATAGGATAATAGGATTTGTATCCAGATTTGATCATCGTAATTTAATTGGAAATAACAACTTAATCTGGAGACACATGCTGATAAAAGTAAAGTAAACAAAACAAGCTGCATGTAACATAAAAAGAAAGGAAGTGTGAAGGTCAAACATATTGAGTCTGTTTAGAAAGTCTCTTGCTTTGTATCTCAAGTCGCCAATGCCTTGGCCCCAGGGCTCTAAGACAAACAATTCTTTTCCAAAGGAGTACTGGGTCAAAGTCTAAAAAGTTGGGGGCACACAGACATTTAATCGTAATGAAAAACATAACGTTTTACATGCCGAAAAGTAATGATCTATATATATTTAAATAAAATAAAAATAATACATCAATAAATGAAATGAGATAAAAATTGAATTTACTAAACAAATACAAATCCTGTGCAAATTGTATCCTGCATTTGTTTCTCCAACTCCACAAGCTCTTCTGTCTGCCATGGTTTTGCAGCTGCTGGACTGCTTTGTGATCCCAGTGCTGATGGTACTCTCCTGGTTCCTATTGAAGACCCGCTACAGGCCTGTTCACTTTGTGGCGGTGAGCGTGTGTCTGGTAGGGGTGGGCGCCATGGTTGGGGCGGATCTGATGGCGGGCCGAGACCAAGGATCCAGTAAGATCTGTGTTCCTCACTGTCTCTTCCTCTTTTGTGCAACCGAAAAAGTATTTGAATGCCATTTCATCATGAGGTCAGCATTTTCTTTTAAATGTCTTCCGTTCCTCGGTTTAGTGATACTAGGAAAATCTTGTTTAATATCATTTGAAACTATTTGCAACTGTAAAAAATACAGTTGCAAATCCTACAACAGCCCTTACAGAAAAGCCAAACATTACATATTTTATACTAGAGATGCAAATGGCCTTGTATCCTTCTGTCCTGAGGAGTTCTCAGTTAGGCCGAGGTGCTTCTCATAACAATGTTGGATATCAGGCACTGACTTTTAAACATACTGCTGGGTGAACCATAACATTGTGGACACCTCACAGGCATAGAATTTCACTGGCCAAACTGAGGACATTTAGATTTTTTGGGGTTAAAATGCAATCCAGATATCTCTCCCACACCACCACATCCCCTCCTCTCACTCGGCTCTCCCCTCTCCTTCCTCTCCCCACACACTGTTCTTTCCATGTTCTAGCCAGCAATGTCCTGCTGGGGGATGGTCTGGTCCTGCTCAGTGCCGGTCTCTACGCTATGTCCAACGTGGGTCAGGAGTACGCGGTGAAGAACCACAGTCGTGTGGAGTTCCTGGGCATGATAGGCTTCTTTGGTACCATCATCAGCGGCTTACAGCTGTAAGCATATATGCGTCATTAAAAAATTATATATATATATGTATACACATAATAAGTCTAACCCTTCCTTCTCCATAATGACATAATGAACTCCTGTATCTAAAAGAAATAATGAAATAATAATTTGTTTGTGAATATGTAGACAAATCCCTTTAAAACATGGTTGGGTTCCATGGAAGAAGGCCCTGTGATACTGTAATAGTGATAAAAGAGCTATACAAATGCACCACAAACTACCATTTTACCAGCTACTGACAGATTTGCTAACAATATTTATTCCCCTTTTCCAACTTGTCTGACCTTATGTTGTGTTGAACTGCAGAGCTGTACTGGAAACCAGTGCTGTGGGTGCCATTAAGTGGGATATCAAAATCAGTAAGTGGTCTTTACTGTCATGGAGATACATCATTTATAAGATCAATATTTTAGACAAAATATTTCCAGCTATCTGATTATTGATTGATATAGCCTTGATGATGCCTTTTCCTCACCTTCTTTAAAGGCTACAATAAAGTTAAGACTTTTCTAAATGGCCTAGCTCCATATCTGCGTTACTACTGATCAGCGTTGCTATTATGCATTTACCAATGTATTTTGTCAATACATTGGGATTTTTCTATACCTCATATTGAATGAGTGTCAGTATTTGTCACCTTGTACTTGGCTGAAATCTTTTGATGCCTCAAGGACTACAAAAATGTTAATCTCTTTTACAAATCTGCGAGTTGAAAGGTCAATGGCCCCCGGCCCTGCTAAGAGTCTCTCTTTCACTCTCTCTCTCTCTCCCCCCCTCCCAGTGGTGCTTTTTGCAGTCTACGCTCTCTGCATGTATGCCCTCTACAGCTTCATGCCCACGGTGGTGAGGCTGACCAGCGCCACGGCCGTCAACCTCTCTTTGCTCACGGCGGACCTGTTCAGCCTCTTCTGTGGCCTCTTCCTCTTCCACTACACGGTGAGCCACGGCACGCAATATATCCCCTTTGATTGTTTTTGCAGTGAATCTCTTGGGATGTACAATTGGGGGTTCAAACTTTGGAATTAGATTGAAATGAATGTTTAAAGTAGTTTGTAAGTAAAATTATAAAATTGTAAAACTGGTTTTACAGTCAAATAAAGTGGAAGACCGAGCAAAATCAGGGTTTTTATTCTTCTAGTTTTCTTTGGGTTTTGTATGTAATGACATTGTTCTGCTCCCAGTTCTCTGGGCTGTACATCGTCTCCTTCGTGGTCATCACGCTGGGCTTCATCATGTTCAACACCGTTCCCACGTACACACCCATACCCCACATTGACTCCAGCGAGGCTGGCCTCGACGAGCCGGTCACAGCGCTTACAGAGCAGAACCGGTCTACTTCCCAATGCTTGCTTCCACTGGCAGAAAAGGACTCGGAGAGCACCGCGGCAAGTGCGGCCATATTGTCTCCCGTCTAACCGGATCCACTATGTTTACTGAAGTAATTAAAATGGGATGTGCTGCCGGATGGGGGGTGCTGGCTGGCTCACCTGAAAAAGAATATAAGGCTTTTGCATTGCCTTAACACTGGATGGCCTGAGAGCTCTATCTTGGATGTGTTTGTTGTTTTTAAATATTTTTACATCCTTTTAAGGTTGTTGACCAAAACAACTCCAATGTTATCTCCAGAAGTTGTATGTTTTATGGGCATGCACATATCTTCAGAACTCGGGATAGCCTTGTTCATCATTTAATGACTGCAAAGACATATTTGAGTAATTTTTAAATGTTCATTCTTCACGGTCACCTTTTTTTTTGGTTGCCTCATGTTACAAACCATGCAAGAGTCCACTGCTATTTACAAGCCCATTTGACTTTAGTTGAAAAGGCATGGAACGGTACAGAGTTTTAATATATGTTGTACCAGTATGCCATATTTTACTAAGGTATGTGGTTGTATTGTGGTTGTAGATACTTGAATTAGCTTTTTACTATTTTATTTGTATTATTATTATTGAGTTGAACATTTTAATGCCACAGTTTACCCATATGTTCTTACTGCTTTAAGGAGCGAAATACAATGTATACTTGTCTTAACCTTTGTTGGTACTGTTGCTCCAATGTAGGCTTCTTGTCATATTTGTGTTATGGTTTGGTGGCCAAATGAAAATTCAACGAATTGTAATAATAAACTTTCTAAGCAAATCCTGATTGATTCTGTGACTTTATTTGTGGCCATTTCTTATAACCTGTTTCTTCATTACCAGCGTGATGATTTGCAATATTGCAATACTTAAACAATTTATCAGCATGCATGATGCCTATAAATGAAAGGTCCTAAAAAGTGGCTCCAATTTATTAATTAACGTTACCCATTCCCACTGTTGAACGAAGTAAGTATTTTTAAGGTAGGCCTATAGACTTCCCGATTACAAATTCTGGTATATGAAACCATTTGGACTGGAGGGATAGGCCTACTAGATCTTGTTTTGACACATCCCGCGCTCTGAACCCACATAAAAGGTTAAAAGACAAACAAATAAAGGCTAAATTGATCAATGACTCCCGCCATACGCGCGTTAGCGAGTCTGCATTGCGATGTTGTTTCATCTAGGTTTTAACCCTCTCGGTCCCGCATTGATGACGCTATCATCATGGAGGAGAAGAAGGTATCTCTAATCCACTGAGGGTGACAAACCGCATTCAACGACCGGCTGTAATTGCATCGCATCGTATTCTCGGTATGTAACCGAACGTTATTTGTTCTGTTTGCACGTGCATTTTTTTTTTTTTTGATTCCTTGGATTCGTTTCTCGGACGCAAATCCAATCCGTCGACGAGAGGGCTTACAGCGTGACTAATTATGGGTTCGTTTATGGGAGGGACGCAAATATTTATGGACGTTTGTAAGAGGAAACGAACGGTTATTTCAGTCCGATTTCAGAAACACACACACACACACACACACACACACACACACACACACACACACACACACACACACACACACACACACACACACACACACACACACACACACACACACACACACACACACACACACATTATTCAGACGGTTACAATACGGAACAGCGTCGCCTACTGATTCAATATGCGCCTTTCTTCACACCACCAAGGACAGCTCCTTAGAAACGGCCTGTAGCAGGAACATCGCTTATTGATATGTTCGGTACTGGTTATTCAACCATACTCAATTGATTGTTTTCAGGCAAATCAAGGGAACAAAACATACTGTTGAGAGACACAGGAGGAACCCATCGAGATGAAGCATTTCTTACGGTAGGCTACCAGTAAACTACTTTCCGCCGTGTTAGACTGTAGGCAATATTTAATACGATGCTGTCATGATATTTCAGCCGTGAATGTTGCAACAGATTATTTTATATATTTTTGTAATATGTTTAAATGAATGATATGTGTAGGCCTATTCTCGGTGTTTCCATGTCCTCTCCGGTCTGCTGATGTATCAGCAAGCCTGCAAGAACCGCTTTTGAATTCCCAGTTCGTCTTTTAACCCTTTACAATCAATCGATGGCTTGTGTTGTGTTTCCAATAACGCACTGTCGTGGTCTGACTTGGTGATCAAGTGAGCACACGGCAGTAAAACACTTCGGCTGTTAATTAACACACACACACACACACACACACACACACACACACACACACACACACACACACACACACACACACACACACACACACACACACACACACACACACACACCACACGCTCTCACTCACACGTCTAATGGGCCCCTTGGCTATGGTGTTTGGCTATCCAAATACAGTGCCCCAGCGAGACATGTCTATTTAACATGCAAGTGGCTTCCAAGTAGCTAAGAATGGGGAGGGTATACTTCAAGACACACGCCTCATTATTTCTCCATGGGTCTTTTTTTTTTAAATACCCAGAATGCAGAGCAGTGGTGATATATCCTAATCTGTTTGTGATTACTTGTTTGTTTGTGTGTGTGTGTGTGTGTGTGTGTGTGTGTGTGTGTGTGTGTGTGTGTGTGTGTGTGTGTGTGTGTGTGTGTGTGTGTGTATGTGTGAGTGTGTGTGTGTGTGTGTGCAGGTGTGTGAATGTTTTGTGTTTTGTGCTTGTGCATGAGTTAGAACGTTTTCTGAACAGAAAAAACATTCTTCCTTTCAGAAATCCTTCTGATTGTTAAGCGAGGATACATTAACAGACATATTAAGCCCTCATATACGCTTCTATTGCACTCAATGTTTCTACTTGCTCTATCTCTCTTTCTCTAACAGCCTGCTTTGGTGAGGGCAGGTCCCCAACGCTGGAAGCTAAAAATGAATCTGACATCCTTTTCATATCCTCATCATATCCTCTCATTCCTTCCTTCCCTGCCTGTCTCGCTTTCTGTCTACTCGCCGTCTTTTTACACGCGTGCCTTGCTCTAAGAGTCATATCCTCATTATTGGACATAAAGTAGCTAGAATAGTTCACTGCCAGCCCAAAGATATTAGACTAAATCTCTACCCTACCTGCCCTCCTTATGTCAGTATTTATAGTTACCAACTTATTTTGGATAAAACCTGTATCAGGCTAGGAATATGGAATGTACATTTGCTGGTCTTAACCAATGATACTCAAACCTCATAGTCTTCCGCTTTATAAAATACCCAAGCTGGACAGCTTAACCAGGGTCCCACTCAGGTCAAGAGATGGGTTGTCAGATAACACTTTAGCTGACCCTTTCACACTGATGGAAAACAATAATCTTCCCAGGTGTGTTCAGTTTATTCTGCTAATACCACAGTTACCAACAATGTTTTTTCTTTCTTTTAAATCTATAACCTTATCGTTTTTTATCGACTGAAACAGCTGAAATTAAAATATCCTTCTGCGGTGCTTTGATCATGTTGTTTTTTGCATTGTCAAGGAAACATCTGGTCGATAGTTGTATTTGACCGTTGTTGTTAGTGCTGGACTTGTAGAGATTCGATTTGGAACTGTTAAAAGGCATAGGTGTGTCGTTATTGAAAAATAATGCACACCCTTGGAAGTTTATTGACCACTCGGGATCGAGTAGCATTATTCAACAATGCTGTGGTACAAAGAGTATATAAATGACTGTATTGTGGTTGTATTTTCTGTCTTTTTTCGTCTTACTGAATGCTACTATTTCCTCTGTTTCTTTCCAGAGTGGTGACACAGTTCTTTGTGTTCCTGTACTGTAAATGCCTGTGGCGGGGCCTGAAGTTTGTAGCCAGGAAGTTGACAGGTCGCTGCGAACTGCAGCGCATCTGCTACAACAATAAACACGGAGCCCGCAGGACCCTCAAGATCGGTAGGCCCACGTACTGCCTGCATGTTTCGTTTTATGTTCTTTGGTCATATTTTTGTGTTTACGGAACTAGTTTAAGCACCTTTTAAAGGTACAATTTGCAAAAATTGTACTGTACTACATCATTAAATGGCCATGATATGTCATCAGAGATTAAAGAAACATGCTAAGTTGAAATACTGTTGTTGTGGTTTTGGCCTGTGTGTTATGATTCACTATTCTCATAGTGTAAGTATGAGAGTATCCCTGGTTGCCAGATACAAAACAAATTGGCACACAACCACAGCGTGTTGAAACCATGGAAGCAAGCAAACGAACTGGATCACCTGAAATTGTACTCGATTCTACCCAACCTAAAAAGCCTCGTCCTCTTTTGAAAATGCTCCATGACCAGAGCAGTGCTAAAGCACGGTTACATCTTGGAGTTGCATTTGAAAGATGGAGACAGCTTAGAGCCTGGAAGGATGTCAAAATGGATGCCACAGGAGCTGGTTTATGATTTGCAAATAATAAATACATTGCAAACGTATACATTAGCTGATCAACTTACAGTGTAGGACTGGACGTTGCTTATCATTGCCAAAATATAATAATTGCGCTCGTCTCATAATATAATGTCACTAATTTACATCAAACTGAAATCTCAACATTATTTTTGTTTCTGTTTGAGGTAATTTTGTTTTCTTCTGTTATTTTGTTCCCCAGAGTCATCTCTGAAGTACTCCAAGAATGAGGTTTGTTTTTGTTCAACAGACAACATTAGTGCACAATCGTGCACCATTGCACCATGTTCGGTTGTGTGTGCTTATATTCTGCCCTCAGGCTGCTACCCAGGCACCTTCTCATTCTTTACCATCTCTGCCCTCCTCCCGCACACACACACACACACACACACACACACACACACACACACACACACACACACACACACACACACACACACACAGCTGCTGCGCTCGGCCCTCAGTGTCCACCCAGACAAGGTTGAGAAGTCAATCGATGACATCATGGCCTTGAAGAAGATCAACCCGGACACAAACCCACAGTAGGCTTTCCATTTGATTTATCTGCACATGTGCACCACTGGCTAATTTGGGTTTTATTTGTTTTGTCATGTTTGGTTTCCTCGTCAATATGAAGCCGTTCAAATAAGTCAGGTCGAAGAAATTCAAACAATTATTTGACCAACTGCTACCAAAATGATTACACCAACCCATTATGATGTCTCAACCACCCTCCATCTCTTCTGCCACAATTTGTAGCATGGAAATAATGAACATATACAAATATTGTGTGATATGTAGGACTTTAGTGATGAGTCGGCGACCACACAACACTTGCCGGGACAATGATGGCAGGAAATCAGATAATGCATATATCATGCATATATCAGCTGGTACTTAGGTATTAAAACGTTTGTTATTTGTCATGTATGTGTATCATGTACACACAGCTCTTACCGTAAACTGTTCATGCCGGCAGTCTACATCCACACGCACCAAACACAACGTTTTTACAAACATGCTGATTCTAGGGGTGACACTTAGTTTTTGAATAAGAAAACTAAACAAAGATGGGATATAAGGAATATCTCACAGCCTGACAGAGAAATTTGTGTTGCACTACATTCAACATTTAGAGAGAAGGTCCCTCGTGTGGATAGTCTGAGTTACTGCAGGTCAACCCCCTCAGAGCTGCCACTGATTACTGGTTTCACTGTTGTACATAGACTTACTTCTTCTGTCCTCATCTCTCTCTCTCGCTTTCTCTCTCTCTCTCTCTCTCTCTCTCTCTCTCTCTCTCTCTCTCTCTCTCTCTCTCTCTCTCTCTCTCTCTCTCTCTCTCTCTCTCTCTCTCTCTCTCTCTCTCTCTCTCTCTCTCTCTCTCTCTCTCTCTCTCTCTCTCTCTCTCTCTCTCTCTCTCTCTCTCTCTCTCTCTCCCGTCCCCCCCAGGCTGGGCATCTCTCTCCAGGCTAGCCTACTCCAGATCGTGGGCTACAGGAATCTGGTGGGTGAGGTGGAGAAGCTCCGCAGGGAGCCCTACGACTGTGAGAATGCCCACCATGAGACCCTGCTAATGCAGGTAGACTCTTCTCTCTCTCTCTCACTCACTCACTCAAGACATTTTGAATAGGGACTTGACAGATAAAGAGCATCTAATAATATAGCATATGTATGCTCTTTAATTATCACGCCTTTCAGCAGATATGCTGTTCACGACTTTGCTCTGTTGAAAATGCTTTAATAAAAGATATACTCAATGCTTGCCGCACAGCTTTGGAAGGAACTGCGTCCCGACACGCCTCTCAGTGGACGCATCTCCAAGCAGTGGTGCGAGATTGGTTTCCAAGGCAACGACCCAAAGACTGACTTCAGAGGCATGGGCCTCCTGGGTCTTCACAACCTGCTGTAAGTGACGGAGACTGAGACACAGACAGAGAGAGAGAGAGAGAGATACAGAGAGACTTATTATTTGGTCTTCAACTTCATTCTATTTTATGCTATTACTGGTATACATGCAGAATAGCATACATTTGAAGCTATGCATAAAGAAGGACATTTAAAAACAAACAGAAACTATTGAATAAAATGCCCACATTATATATATATTCCTCTATTCCTATTCCTCTTTCCTCTATTAATTGAAACAGTTTCTGCTCTGTAAAAATAACAGTGTTCCCCTGTCATTGTATGAACAGTAAATAATGGTTAATGAGAGCGTGTGAGAGAGAGAATCAATGCCGAGAGATAAAGCAAGAGGAAGCACACTGCCGATCTCCAAGGGGACATTCACTCATAGCAATATTTTGATAAACATGCAATAATGAATCCTTTATAAAGGACTAGCAATTAAATTGAGATGTTATGGCCTGTAATATTAACATAACCACATTAACAAAAGAAGATCTTTATCTTAGATGTGGGGGGAGGCAAGTCTCATAAGTAGTTAGGGTGTTTGACTCCTAGCTGGAATGGTTCTTGGTTTGAACCCCAATGTCCGCAGTCTATCTGTAGGTGTCCTTGAGCAAGATGCCCTAACCTGCTACTTAATGACATGCATATAAACAAAGTGATAAAAGCACCTGCTGTGACTACATAGAAATGTAGATTTAGCATTCTCTACTTCCTTTTTGTAGGTATTTTGCTGAGCATGACAAAGCCACCGCTCTCCAGGTGCTCCACGACTCCCTGCAGCCCAAGCACAAGTAAGCTGGCACTGAGATTGCATGTAGCATTTAGCCACTACCGCTGTGCCACCGGCATAACATTGTTGTACTCCATGTCCATGATTCATCTCGACTCTCACCGTTCTTTCTGCCACTTCCTTCTTTATAAAACAGGAGTGATCGCCGTTTGTTATCGTTTGCCGCCACAGAGCCACCGCATCCGCCTCTCTACGCGCTGCCACCATTCCAAATATTTGCTTTTTCTCTTCTTATTTTGTCTATTCTCTTATTTTGTATTTATTTTCCCTCCACCCTCGATTCTGTCCATCCCCTTGTTTCACATGCACTTGTAGGAGCTTGCACAGCAAGGCCAGGTACTCGCCTCTACTCTCATTCACCTCCATCTCTCTCATACGTTTGTAGATTCTCGTAGGAATCTTGATGCTTCACACATTGCGTCCCTTGATTTTAAATGGGTGTTATGTTCCACTATGTCTTGCTTTGAGTCCAACTGATACAGCCTATTGGGAATTAATAGAAGTCTCCTATTGATGTATTAGTCAGTATTTGCATACTTTCTTTTAGCAAAGGCTATGCATATTCAGTTATGTTCAAACTGCATCTCATAATACTGTGTCCTGTGTACCTCATAGTGAGATGAGCCCATCGGAATGGGAGCAGAAGAGCCTCGACAAAGCTATTGGGTGAGTGGTCACGTGCACAGACATCCACAGTGCATGTGCACGTTGAGAATCTGGGTTATTGCAGCTGAGGGCATGTGAGGCAGCGGAGCGTGTAGTGTTGGCCTCAATGTTGACGGACAGTTTTCAATTCTGCAATGTGGATTTCTGGGTAATTCAGAGAGAAAAGGAGATAGTGTAAGGGTATGGAAATTAGGGGGTTCGCTTCCTATATTAACAGTATCCAAAGTCCAAATCCAAAGTGGGTTGATTCTCAAGTGCACATTATAACACAGGGTCATTCTGAACAATGAAATTCTTAGGACATGGCAGCAACAACAACGTAGTAGGCTTATGCAAATATTATATATCCTTATAAAAAGAGTAAAAAAAAAAAAGAAACAGCAGCAGTTCCAGAGACTGTAAGGAATATGGACATTATCTATTTAAAATATACATTGTAGTAGTGCAGAGGATTAATAACATTGAATTGTGGTGATGTAGATTGAATGTCCGAAGGAAGTAATCTGTGCATACATTGGGGTGATCAATTGGATCCCCCAGATTAATGTAGCTGGTTCAGGCCTGAAGGCCTGGGGAAAAACTGTTTTTGAGTCCGCAGCAACGTGAACAGTCGTTTGTGGAAGACGCCTTGCACGGAGGGGAGGATGAGGAGGGATGATCTCAATGGGGTTTTTCCACGGCGAGCTGTTCTTTTTCAATGTCATTGTGTCTCCAACACAGCTTTTCCTTCGCCATCGTGGGGATCAACATCACGGACCTGGCGTACTCCCTGCTGGTGAGCGGGGCCCTCAAGACACACCTGTACAACGTGGCCCCAGAGTTGCCCAGCCTGCTGCACTTCCAGCAAACCTTCTGTAAGTCTCCCCTGCACAAGTCTGGGCGCTACGATGGTGTACCCGAATCTAGATTTAGAATAATGTAGAAAGTCAATGTGGAGTAAATTGAAGGATGAAGGATATGGTTGTGCATTGAATTTTCTCCGTAAAATGCTTGATTTGAAAGTTAGATGTTATTATGTGCATATTACGTTAAGGAAAAAAAACCTTTTGGAATTGGTTAAATAAAATAACCTAAGACGTTTTGCTTTTTGCTTAATTTGTTTTTATATTCTTCTAATACTTGCCTGCATTTTACTTTAGTTGTTATAATGCTGAGCCTGATGCTTCATTCTTTAGGTAGGTGTTCGAATATCAATTCAGTATTAGTTTGTTCCGCTTCACATCAGCATTTCATCTGAGGTAACAATAGCCATCATCATGGGATGAAGTATCGGCCATAGAAATAAGAGGTTTTTTTCTTCCTCTCCAAATATTCAACGTATTAACCCCCTCCCTCCCATTACAGGCTACCTGATGCAGGAGTTCCACCGCTTCTGGACGGAGGAGGATCCAGGCGACATCATGGAGTTCAACCGAATCCGCTCCAAGTTCCACCGCCGGATCCTCAAGCAGCTGAAGCACCCTGACACCGCGCTGTGCCCCCACTTCTCCGCCTCTGACCTCCACCTGGTCAATCTGTAAACTATCACAAACACCATGGCCGACGACCAACCAACCAAATGACCGAACCCACCCAACTATTCAATTAGTAGGCGCCACCCTCTTCTTCTTCCTTCTCCATCCTCACCTCCCCCACCCTTCCCCCTCCCAGCAAAGGTCATGTCACATCACTGCCAGCAGGCCACTCCAGCCAGCACACACACACATACCACATATACACACACACACACACACATATTTATATACAGTCAACACGCACACGCAAGCACAAACACACGCATGCCTCAGAACGACCCTCTCCACTCTCCGCGATAACCGTCTTGACACCAGCATTTAGCAAAATGACCGGGGCGATTGTACCCGGGTACGTGAGGATGCCACCACATCGTTTAATCTGTTAATCTGCTAACGGGCTGCTTTCATTGGCTCGTGACATGATTGATGAATGCACGGTCGCTTTCAGTATCCAATCATGTGGTGTGTTTATTTTTTATTGTTCTCGTTAATTGATAACCAAATGCATTCACGCTTGTTAAAACCAACCGACGAACCAACTTGTTTGCGAATGAATATATACAGAATTCACCCCTTACATTCTAAATATTTAGGGCTGAAGAGATGGTCAGACCCTGTTAAAGGCACCAACAGGAAAGGCCCAAAGGATCCCAGAAGGAATTTGTATTCAAAATGAATGGTTCTATAAAAAGATATATGTATATTTAACCAAGGTGTTGATGTATTTTCATAAATATGTAATCTATACTTCTATTTAGCTGTTGAGCGTTATCTCACAAGTGTATTTGTACTAATCACTATCTCCCACAGTAACTGTTTGTTTGTTTATTTATTTATTTTAATAGGACTTTGAGCAAATCACTGCATGACAACAAGAAACCATTGTAATTCCCCTAAGCCAGTTGTCGAATGTGGAAAATGTGGTCACAACGGTTTGCTTTTATGGTGGACAAAATAATTCGTTTGTAGACCTTTAAAACAAAACAAAAAAGTAATAATCAAAAGATACCTGCTAAAACAATTTAAATGCTTTTACACCAAATTCAATGTACACATTTGAAATGTATTTGGTTTTACAGGTTCACAAACTATTGCCTTTCATCAGATCACCATTATGAATGTTCTACACCATTATGATTGTTGTTTTTTTATCTTGTTTCACTCATTGATTGTGACACTGTTGTTTTGGTAGCCAACGCAATAATTGACATTGATTGCTGAGCGCATTTCTTCAAATGTATTGATTTGCATTGTGTGCCTATCGTATTTGTGTCACTTGACAAGCATGTGATTCAGAAATAGCTCACATTTAAAAAGTAAATATGTCGTTAGTTTCTTGTCCACTGAAGTCATTGTAAAAACAACCGGAGTTCCATATCCCATAATTCATCTGGGTTATGATTTGGGAAGAAAGTTCAGTGCATCACCGCAGTGACAGTTCACAGTTACTAGATCCAGCCTCACGCTGAAGGTAGTTGTTAACAACATGAAAAGGTGTAAATGGAAGCGCTGAGATGTGGAAAGGAAGTCGTCTTTAGTGTTGTGGTTTTAAATATCAAACATGGTTTGGTTTAAAGTTGTATTTATTCTTTATCTTAACTCTGGATCACAGCTTTAGTTTATGCATTGGATATTTTTGATGTAATCCCATCACATGAAATGTGTGTATTCGATGTATACATGAATATCGGTGTATTATGAATTTATTTTATCTGCCACCACTGTTCATTCAGCTAATGAAGTTAACATCTTGAAATTGTATCACCATGAGCCTAAAACAAATGTACACAATTGAATGCCATGCTTGCACTGTTGATTGTGTTAAAACCGTAGTAGATATTTTTGTTACATTTAAGTGAATGTCAAGACTTCTTGTCACTATAAGTGGATTTGATTCAGTGAATGTTTACTTTCCTTGCTTGTGTTTGTCTCACTTTTGCTTTGTTGTGGTCAGCACTACACTGTTGTAAAAAGCAATGCAAGTCATTTCTTCACCACGGTCAAAGTCATTTATGCTAACCAAATAAGGTTTTACTAACAAAGACGTAGACATTAGATACACGCTGCTGTATATAGACTGCTTCAGAAGTGCTCAAGTCTGCATGATAAGTGTCCACATCTCCGCCACATTTAGCCTGTTGTTCTGTAAGGTCACCCAGACACTGTAGACGCCACCCAGATGTTAGTCGTGAGCTTCAGTTCTCTGTGCCGTGGAACAAGTACTTTTGAAAAACACAATAAAAGGTCAGTTATGAGATACAAAGAAAATCCTACTGTATCACTTTTTTTCTTCTCTCCACAATACATGAACAATGTTTAATAGTAATGCAACCTATATTACCAAATGCTATAACTTCCAGTCTCCCCTATTCATTAAGGCTAACTTGATGTAAGTTCCCTTTCATAATTCATAAATTTGCCCGATTAAACTATTCTTTTTAAATTGTTTTACTTACCCAACTGTGGTACCCCCCCCCCCCCCCCCCAAAGAAAATAACTATACCTGCTATTTTAAAGATATGTGCGCTTGCAAAACATTTCTCTCTGAAACACACCAATAAACAGAATTGAAGCTCGAAGATCCGAATTCTAAGATGAGTATATTGAAGATAGGAAAATATGAAATAATCGAATGTAGCCTACAAACATAAAAAAGACACGTGACTGAAGTATATGATTCATATCATATAAGTTATCATTTTACACTTGGCTATCGTCATCCATTTAGTAGGCCCAACATGTGGAATGCTAAGGAACAATAAGTGCGACTTTTTATAGACCTAGCTAGTCTCTAACAAAGCAGAGGTTAATGGTATTTGAGTGTCATCTATAAACACCTGTGATTTCCACCATGGGTCCTAGCAATGGACAATTTGGTTTGTGGTTAAGCAATCTAACAAAGAGGTTGATCCATTTAACACAATTATTTATTAACAATAAGCGCGATAAAATAATACACTGCACAATATAATACGGTGGCATATGAAAGTAATTATTGATAAGGAAGCGTGATAGTGAGTTTACACCTTAACACACGTGATAACACCTGGTTTTCCCCCATGGGTCCTGGCGATGGAGATGGGTCTGAGGCTGGAGGTCTGCAGCTGGATGCTATTGGAATCATATCAGTGTTGTCTATCAGTAATGAGATGGGCTTATTGTTCAATTACATCTATATTTGCCTCAAACTATATTTTCAGAAACTGGCTGCTTAACTTCAAACTCCATTTGACCAATGCGTTCTTCTCTACTCTATTTAAAATTGCATTGGGATGAAATAACTACATTGTATATTTAACAACAATGGCAGCATTAAAGTACATTTTAAAGTCATTTATTTTGATCTAAACCCATATATTCCCTTTCACCTTATCACTCCAGTGTCCTTTAACACTGAACTTTGTTATGATCACTTCAAGGTTGTTGTTGTACACCACTATTACACAACAGATGCATCTCACTTTCAAGGTCACATAAGGACTCACTCAGCCACCATGTGTCCACACCTGGCTCAGAGGCTTGACTATGCCTCCTCTCATGCCCCCCAGAGAGTGACCTTTTGTCGGGCTTGTGTAGACTCCAGGTTGACAACACCAGTGGCTCAGGATCTTCTCTTCATGCGGCCATGTTGTTGTCTGGCGTTTCCTTCCTGACGACATGATGTATGGCTGCAGGAAAATAAGTACATTTCTCTCTTTCTATGAATGAAGATAAGAGTGAAAAGAGATTAAATGGTACTTCATTAATCCGAGACGGGACATTTGGGGGAATGTACAAATAGTGGAAATATACTGTACCGTATAAGATAAAGCCAATGATGAAAAGGATGAAAAATTATTATTTTTGTTTGTAAATAACGACACAATGAGAAACTTGGAATATCCTTTTACTAAAAAAAAAATAAAACCAGATCAAAATCAAGTTATACAATTGAAACAAAAATAAGACGCCATATTTTGCGTCAAGTTGTAGACATACAGTGTAGAAGCACAGCACCTCCCCACATCCCCCCCCCCCCCCCCCCCCCCCCCCCCACAAAAACGAACATAAACATGGCTGTAAGTTGGCCAGCTTCCCTTTTTAATAAGGAAGGACTTCTGCCCCTCCACCCTGCGCAAACCAAAGGGAGTGAACAATCATATTAAAAAACAAACATTTAAGCAGCAGCACCACCCGGGGCTGTTTGTCATTGTGTATAACGAAGCATGAGGCAGCGTCTCCTATCACAGCCCAGAGGCCTACAGCTTGTGCCCCCACCCTCCCCTATTGCCGCAAGGGGGCAATGTTGCGCACCACAGTCAATACAAATCAAAATACATGTTTGTACGTTTGTTTGTTTAATGCTACATTGTCAAGCTCCCTCGTTCACAGGGGCTGTATGACGATCCACAGTGTTTCAATGCAGGAAGGACTTGCTGTTCATTGTTCCACATCCAAAACAGTGGGGTCCCATTCACATGGTTCAATGCCTCATCGGACCAACAGACAGAGACCCTTCAAAATAACAGAGTTGGTGAGAGAGAAATGATATTTCCCTTCATCAGGATTCGTTTTGACGTACAGTATGACTCCACACCCACACAAACACATAAGGGGCTCTAAAAGATCTACCCAGATAAGAAGATGTGACTGTCAACGTTTAAAATCCTTTGACAGACTTTTTTTTCTTGATTCTTTTTTTATTACTCTGTACCAAAAATATTTAAAATGATGAAAAAAATATTTTGGACTGCAGAAAGTTGACTGGTTGAGTTCTCCCTAAGAGAACCTTCTGTCCACATTTGCACAGTGAGGATTGTGTTTTTTTAATTTTAATTTTAAATTTTTTAAGGATTGGGGTATGGATGGTTAACATTCATCGCTGAATATATAGTAATTTGTAAATAGTATATGTTAGAATACTAGGGCAGCTGATAACCGTTTTTTTTCTGTAATTAAATTTGTATTCTACTTTGTACACTAGGTTCTGAAATACATTGTATATTATCATTACACCTTTTCCCCACTTCAAGTCCCCTGGTCTTCTTCATTATTGCAATGAATCGAATATTCAAAGATTAATACAAAAATGAACCATCTGTCCACTACAATATCTGCTATTTACATCTCTTTATAAAGCAAGCATGTTATACAGTTGTCTTTATGTACAGCTTGAATGTTTATTTTTATTTTATTTTTTTTTCTCATGGAATATACATATTTACCTATCTTCACAGTTTCTTATGTGTTGTCATATATTCATTATCAATAGATGCTATATTTGCTATATTTATAGAAATACATTATTATTTTCCCATTTGGACATCGGAGGTCACAACTTTTTTTTTTATCCCAGTGTCGATCACTGATATCCAGCGTGGTTGTTGCGCAATCAGTTTGTCTTCAACTCTACTTGTGTCTCAGTAGCAAATTCGGTTCCGTTTGAAAACAATCATGATTGTGATTCAGTTGCCAAATTTCACAGCAATCCAAAATGCACAGTTTAAGCTCCAAGTGTTCAAGTTGTTTTTTTTTTCTTTACAGTTTTCTGGTCTATCCCTTTATCATATATGACGATATATTATAATCGTAGTTCTCCTGGTCCAACTGTTCGAACGGAGTGTAAGCGATTGGCTCGGGCTGACCGGTAGAGGCCAGCGCTACCGTGCCGTGGAACGGCACCTGGATTCCAAACCACCGAACAATGGTGAACGTTCAAGATTGTTTCGTTCGAATTATTTTTTTATTCTTCGTCTTCTTCAGAGCAAGTGCCCAAACCTGTTCCACTCTCCGTATCAACATGAAAGGGGGAAAAAAAGATGCTGGACGACGCCAGTCTGTCCGCTCCGAGGTCGTCCCCTTGGCAACTGGTTTTGCGTATAATCCTGCGTTTTGTATCCGTTCCGCGGTGCATCATGGCCGTTATGCCCCGAATGTTTGTTTGTTTGTTTGTTTTCAGTTTGAGAGAGGAGGAGGATGAGGAGGATGGGGAGGTGAGGGGAGGAAGGTGGGGTGGGAGCGGGGGCGGTTTGTGTGTGTGTGTGTGTGTGTGTGTGTGTGTGTGTGTGTGTGTGTGTGTGTGTGTGTGTGTGTGTGTGTGTGTGTGTGTGTGTGTGTGTGTGTGTGTGTGTGGGCTTGGAGAGTTTAAGGCACTTGTGAGGTATTTGGTGTTCACGGCAACTCGGAGGACACCAGGGCCAGGCCAGAGCTCTGGCGGATGGGGGGTCCACTGTGGACTGCCTTGGGGCAGTCGGGGGTCAGCACGCGGCCGTTCTCCCCCACGCTGCCCGTGATGGACAACCGCGCCTTATTCCTCATGGCCTCTGTGAAGGTCAGCTGATGGGGGGAGAGGGGGGGAGAGAGAGAGGGGGGGGGGGGGGGGTATAGGACCGGGGAAGGGGGAAGGTGGAGAGAGGGAGAAACGTGTGTGTCAAGGTGGAGTTTGTACATAGAATACATACTCTATATTTTATAGAGTTGCTCTTTTTTTGCCACCACTTTAGACTTTGTGTCCTCTAAATTAGATTTTGAGGCACATTCTCCTTCAAATGCTCTTAACGAAAAATGTACCATAACAATATAAACACAAATCAATAAACCTATTTACTTTATTATGAGTTAATCTATCGCACTGTGTATAAACTCTCCTAGCACCTAGAGGTAGCTCCCTTCTTCCTAAATTGAATAAAGGAAATGAATAAATCAAATACTTTATTCTATATACTATTCATTTGTATTGTGGACACATAATCATTTATAGAAAATGCTATATTTTAATATTAAGGTGGCTTCTTTTTGCTTCTCCTTTTATTTCAGGGACATGTTTGTCACAATGTTGCCTTAGGAATGTCTGATGCTTTAATTACATGAATAGCTAATGAAGAGCCACAGCGAAGGTGAAAAGGGGAGCTATCTAGAACATGGACCTGCGTTGAATGTTAGTTATGTAATGACTCTGAAATGGTGATAGTCAAGTTCATAGATATCTGATATTGATTGCCCAACATCCTATCTACCTATGGATACCAATCTCATGCACACAAACCTGACAGATACAGAGCTATTCTTGATTTACTTGGGCATGTCATTTTAGGCGAGGACTACCCCACAAATGTATTGGGGCTAAACAGCTTTCCCGTCTGGGATTAATAAGATATATCTCATCTGTTTTGTTATAGTAGAGACAAGAGAGACATCTGGGTCTAATAACACTAATGTGTATGGACGTGTTCTACCTGATCACATCTTGCGTGAACAAAATATCCTGCATTTACTGTACATCATTTCCATTGGTTGATCAGTTAGAACATTTGTCACTTGGCGTAACATTAGCATGAGCCTAAGCGAGGACGAGTGAAAACATTCTCACGAAAAAAAGATTGACGTATATGTACACAGAGATATTGACGTAAAAACATGATGCGTGCTGGTTCATGAGGGACACAACCTGACCACATGGACCAAAACAGACACGACGGGGAGTACCCTGAGGTGTTCCCACAAACTGGTAGTACGACAGCAGCACGCCAGACTGCAGCACACGGCAGCGTAGCGTAGCTCGCGCGAGGCGTGGCGGTTTTGGAGTTCTACTTACAGTGTGGTACCCAGGAGCTAGAAATGGGGAGGAGGAGGAGGAGGCGGAGGAGGAGTTGGAGGGTGGCGATGAGTGGTGTGGAGGTGTTGGTTGGGCGGGGGGAGGGGCGTGTGGTGAGGGGGTTGGTTTGTGAGAAGGGGTAGTGGATGTGGTGGAGGTGGAGGGAAGGGAGCGTCGGGTGGGGGTGAGGGTTATCTACAGGAAAACCGCTGGCGCTACATCTCATCGACTACGCCCCCGTCGCCCTCGGGGGGCTCGTCAAAGAAGACGTCACTGAGCTCGGCAAGATCGTAGAGGCTGGGGCCGGAGCTGGGGCCGGAGCTCTGGCTTGGGAGGGAGCTCCGCGTGGGGCGGGGGCCCAGGGGAAGGGATGGGCGGTGGTCGTGGTGGGGGTGGGGTGGGTAGGGTTGGTGGTCGTGGTGGGGGTGGGGTGGGTAGGGTTGGTGGTCGTGGTGAGGGTGGGGTGGGTAGGGTTGGTGGTCGTGGTGGGGGTGGGGTGGGTAGGGTTGGTGGTCGTGGTGAGGGTGGGGTGGGTAGGGTTGGTGGTCGTGGTGAGGGTGGGGTGGGTCGGGCTGATGATGGTGTTGGTGAGCGTGCTGGGGTGGATGGGGCTGCGGTTCTGGGTGCGGTTGATGCTGGCACTGCGGCCTCTCCACCTTCATTCTCTTGGCCTCGTTGCGGGACTTGTAGCAGAACTCGATGAGAGCCACCAGCATGGCCAGGCCCAGGCCGCCCACCAGGATGTAGAAGACCCCTGCCACGTTGCTGAGGCTCAGGGCCTGTGACGACTTGTCCTGCCGGTCGGGAGAGCGAGAGCGAGAAAGAAAGAAAGAGAAAGAGAGAAAAACTTGACAGACAACACAGTAAAGCCCAGGTGCAGTGATGCATCATTACCACTGAAGAACCTTTCAATCTCACACAAACACAAACACAAACACACACACACACACACACACACACACACACACACACACACACACACACAAAGCACGGTACACAGGATGCACACAAGACAACTGGTACCCCCATCCACTCATAAACCGATTAACTTAATCACAGGCGCACAACATTTCTTTCTCCACACTCCTACACTTATTTTGCTTATTTGATTAGATCTCACTGGTGTATCTAGCTGGTTTAAGATTTGTGGATGAACACTGCATGAAGAACCATTAACGATGGTCTTCAACGATTTCTCTTTGCATTTTACAACAGGTCGTCTCATCTCTGACGACACCAAACAGGCCCTATGAGGCCCTATTATAGGGGAATCATCAGTGTCTGAGAAATGGTCATTACATACACAGAACGGGTAACTCTGGGTTGTTTCTGTAGCTCAGCTATTAAACGTGTGTATCTCGATGGATTTAAAAAAAATATGTTCTCTTGACACAAACGATGGCCTGGTCTGCGTTATTTGTCTGGTGAGCAGATGACGTGTATGTGTCCTGCACAGCAGGAAAGGGCCTTATTCTTCTAGCAGCCATCTTAGTTCTAAATGCTAGCTGGGTGGGGGGAACTGAACCACATTCAGTTCCCCCCACCCAGCTAGCGGTTAGATCCATGATGGAACCAAGATGGCCAACGCACAGTGGATCAATCCAAAGTGTGCTTATGCGCTACACAAGCTAAAACATCTCCGACATTGAGTGTGACATACGCACTGATGACTCATGCCTCACGAGAGAAAGAGATAAAGTGACCTCGGTAACCAGGGCACTTTAACCGGTGTCAAATGTGATCCTCTCTGTCCCTACCTTTCAGTGAGACAAAGGTTAGCTTAGCATCACAGATGTATGTATGTTTTCATTGGTTTGGTATTCCAGACCAACATGGAACTTGACCCCTGTTAGTATTCAAGGGTAAATGGATGGGGCATCTTGTTTATACCACTATCTCCCTTTCTCCATTCGTACATTGGAAACAATGTGTCGGGTGTGTAAAGTTCTGGTGAGTGTTGCGCTGAGAAAGCAGTGAGTGGTGGGGTGGGGTAGGAGGGGATAGGGGGTAGGGTGTAGGGGTAGAGGTGGGGGGTGGGGGATGCGGAGCTCCTGAAGCTGGGTGGAGACTGACCTTACTTCCAGAGTCCTTGGGTCCACACTCCCCTTTATCGTACCACCATTTGTTTTTCAGTTTGTCTAAGACGCCTGCTTCACTCAGTTTCAATACGGCAAGGTTTACGGGCGTTCTTCAAATCACGTGGGGGAGGGTTTGGCAGGGTGGGTCGGTAGTTGTTGGCGGGGGGGGGGGGGGGGGGGGGGGGGGGGGGGGATAGGGTAAGGGTAGGGTGGTGGGAAATAACATAAATAACATCATAGGACTATGTTATTTTATGTTATTCAAAATCAGAAGAAGCCCCCAAAAAAGAGAGAGAAAGAGCATCTGTGTACTCTTTGTAAGTGATGGAGCCGGGGAGCGGAGGAGAGCGCCACCTGCTGGACCCTACATGCCTCTGCAGCTCGTCAGCTGATGCTGTTGGTTTCGGGGCGGTGGCTTGCTTGGCTGCTTGGTTGGTAAGGCGAATGGGGGACCTGGGGAGGTGGTGGGCATCGGGTTACGAGGGTCCTGCTGAGCTAGTGGGACATGTATATGGGGGGAGCGGTGGCTCCCTCTCTCTCCCCCCGGTTCCGTCACTTTTCTTACAGAACGGGCGCATACTGCCGGGACCTTTGTCGTGAAAACACGAGTGCGGAGGGGGCCAGTACTGTCAACCCAAAACTATTGGCCCGTCGATTTGTGGTTTGCGGTTGTTTAAACAACTGCAATAACGCCCCCCCCCCCCCCCCCCCGCCCCCCCAGCAAAAAACAAATTTTGGACATTGAAATGTGAACTACACAGGAAAACAATAGTTATACACAGCCCAGTTAGGCACAGGTATCTCCATGTGATAAATAGAACAGCAAATATTTTTGCTTCGACAGTACTCGCTCTCTGCTTCGTTTTCGTTTATTCCCCCACCAGAACTGGAACGGTTTATCCGTTCTCCGTTTGTCTACCCAAATAAAAAAAACACGTCATCCCAGCAGATGCCCCTGTTGGCAAGGTTACATATCGCAGTTTTACCCGCATTAAGGTCACAAGGGCATAGCGACATAGCGGCTAACCTTCTCGCCACCGCCTCCGCTGCCACACTCTCCTTTGTCGTACCACCACTTGTTTTTCAATTTGTCCAACAGGCCTTGCTCATTGAGTTTTAACACTGCCAGGTTAACTGCACTTCTTGAGAAACGATAAAAACATAATTGGGTGAGAGGGGTGAGTATGTCGTCCAATTTTCAGAAAAACAGGGGAGGGTTCGGGATGGTTGAGGGGGAGGTCGGGGAGGGGTGGGAGGGTTGGAGGGGGTGACAATAAGAGAGGGTCAAAAGGGTGGTAAAAGTGCATTAATGCTTGCAACCCCGTTGCGTCCCGCCCGCATCTCCACAGATTCCCGGGTATCCCGAACACACAGTGAGACACCGGGGGAACTCCTCCTGCTTTATATACATATACACATCACTGGTGCCATCATTTCCATATATGGTTAGAAACTTGAACTCATATTTTATTATAATGCCAAGACCATGGGAATTAGCGTCAAACAATCCTCGTTGTATCCCATCGAATACCGCGACGATCATTTGACGAGCAAGGTGTCTCAATGTGGGTTCGGATCCCTTTCAAACAGCATCAATATGGAGAAAAGGAAACAGTTAAATCAATGGAACATTAACACAGACCCATTAATGGAAGCTGATCATAATAATAATAATAATAAACGCTGATGTTAAACGTTGTTAAAGAATCACTTTGTCCGGGAGCCAGGTGAAATAACAGCAGCCCTGACTGACCCATCTACTCGTGTTTCCTCCTTGTGTGCTTTTTCCCACAAGGGGTATGGGGAAGAGTGACTGACAGAAGAGGATAAGCCTGAGAAAAAACATCCAAGATGGAGGAGCGCAGGACTACTGTGATATGTGATCTCCCGCGCAAAGTGTTGGCGGAAAAAAGCATGCACCAGTTTTTTGTGGAGAGATTAACAAAGTAGAGAGAGAGAGAGAGAGAGAGAGAGAGAGAGAGAGAGAGAGAGAGAGAGAGAGAGAGAGAGAGAGAGAAGAAAGATTGAGAGACAGAGATACATAGAGAGAGAGAGCGAAAGAGACAGAGAACGAGAATGGGAGAGAGAACGAGAACGAGCAAGAGCGAGAGTGAGAGAGACAGCTACATAGAGAGACAACACACACAGAGAGAGAGAGAGAGAGAGAGAGAGAGAGAGAGAGAGAGAGAGAGAGAGAGAGAGAGAGAGAGAGAGAGAGAGAGAGAGAGAGAGAGAGAGAGAGAGAGAGAGAGAGAGAGAGAGAGAGAGAGAGAGAGAGAGAGAGAGCATTTTACTGGTCGTAAGGACTGAGAGGAGCCTGTGAGGAGCTCTTTGCAACAAATCAATACGTGGTTAATCAGACTCAGGCCATAACAGTTTTTCTGCTGATTGTTTTCTCAACACGCTCTAATTGCATTTAATCCATCACACGGAGGCCACCAGTGTTACTTGGCTACTCACCAGATACGTTTAATTGCCAACATAATTTTTTACCCTATTATAAATAAAATGTGTGTACAGGGAGCTAATTGCTGAACGTGTGTCTCTTGAAAACGTTGGTTTTAAAGCAAGTAAATTATTAAGAACTATTATAATCATCCTATTCCCTCCGGTGTAGGCGTACTGTCCTGCCCTAGTTGCCGATTCTTCGACTAACTGCAGATTTGAAAGTGGAGTTCCCGACTATAAGGGATGGCAGTGAACGGTCGCTGTGTGATGATGAGTTGTAATTCCTCTAAATTTCACTTTGCTGGGGGAGATATGAGTCAGGCAGGGCTGTGCATTCAATTGGCTCCCGGAACATCATTTACACCAACCTACGCTGAGCATTACAGAACACGTTCAGAAAAGTAGTCTATACACCGCAACCGCAAGCAGCATTAACAGGCTAGTCTTATTAGTGCTGTGTATCAAAAACCAAATATGAATAAATGCTGATTATTTTTATCTTATCACAGATCCATCATGTGCATTAAATGCCTGCAGCATGCGGTCCCAACATCTGCCTCTGTGGCTGAGCGAGTACGTGCAAAGCACAAGCACAGTGGTTTACCTGGTGTGATGAGCTGGAATACAAAAACACCGTTACAGACAGAGAAAACACAAACGACAGCAACCCGCAATCACCGCAGCGGACATCCGTAGGCATGCAGCAAACACGTGACACTCAAAAAAGCCAATTCAATTGCGTGTCTGAACAGCTGCGTCAAAACCCCAAGCCCACTCAAGCACTAAATCTAAAGGAGGGAGAGAGAGAGAAATAGAGAGAGAGGGATAGTGAGAGAAATGGAGAGAGAGAGAGAGAGGGATAGTGAGAGGAATAGAGAGAGATATAAGGAGAGATAAAGAGATATGGATAGAGAGAGATAAAGAGAGAGATATGGAGAGAGAGATAAAGAGAGAGAGAAAGGGATAGAGAGAGGGAAGGAGAGAGAGAGGGATAGAGAGAAAGCGAGGGGTAAAGAGAGAGACAGAAAGACAGATAGGGAGAGAGAGAGATGGGAGAGGTAAAGAAAGAGTGAAAAAACAGAGAAAAAAAGGAGACAAATATAGGCGACACGCCAGGGAAGGTGGAATAACATAACAACACGTCCGCGGCCATATTGTTATACTACTCCACCCACCTTAACTGTGAACCCTTGGGCGTGGCCACGCCGTAGCCCTTGGAGTCCAGGTTGCCGCCCACTTTCATGGTGTCGCAGGGCTTGCGCTGCTCCGTGTACTCGTTCATGGTGGACTCCAGCAGGAAGGCGTACTTGCCCTTGGACTTGCGCACGCGCGCCACCCCCTCCGCCGTGGTCTTGGTGAACACCGTGGGCTCCGCCGACTTCATGTAGCCCCACATCTTCTCGTAGACCGCGATCTTAGAGCGCTGTGTTCGGGGGGGGGGAGAGGTGGTGTGGGTGGGGGTAAGGGTCATGGGGGTGGGGGTGGGGGGCGGTTATACAGGCATTATGTTGGGGGATTTTGGAGAGGATATAGGGTCAAGTTTGGGGTGGCGGGGGTTTGAGAAAAAGAAAGAGCCCGGCGGCCACATACAGCACAGAATGTAGAGCGGTTAGTTGTTATTATTGGTGACGTTGTTTGTAGACTGCTGTGTCGGACAGCGTGTTAGCTCTGACTGAAAGTCTGCCATGTAATAGAGAACTGGTCTATTGCTCTTCCTTATAGAAGGAAATATACACGCACATCCTGTTTTATGCAGGTGCCGGACAAGGGAGGTAACCCAATGTATGAAAGAGGAGAGTCAGCACACTAAAAGTGTGCAGATTCTACTCTTTCGTACAAATTATCTTCATCACAACACACGGTGACCCAAGAAACGTTAACACATATTTTTCACGTATAAACATCTACATCACGTATAAATAATAAAACCACTGTTGCAGCATCCTTCGTTGACATAAAAGAAACCCTAACCCAATAACAAACGGCAAACATTGAGCTACACAAACGACCGTATGTCAGAAAAAATATATATCTTGTTGCCTCCCAATCCTCCCCCTGACCTCAACCCCCCCCCACCTCACCCTGAAGAACTCCTTGGTGGAGCCGGAGTCCAGCGTGCCGTAGGCGATGTCCGTCTGCTTGGCCAGGTCCTCGGCGCTCTCGATGGGCGACACCATCCGCTCCACCGTCAGGAAGGCGGCCAGGTTGGCCGTGTAGGAGGAGATGATGATGAGGGTGAAGAACCACCACACGCCCCCCACGATGCGCCCCGACAGGGACCTGACCGGGGGGAGGGAGGGAGGGACGCAGAGCAGATTGGGAGGAGATGGAGGGTTGGTGGGAGATTGGGGGGGGGGGGGGGGGCAAAAAAAGGGGAGGGGTTTTAAGGGAGGGGAAATTAATGCAGGGGTAGGAAGCAAGGCCAGGTTTGAAAAGTGCAATAAAAGGGAAATAAATAAATGAGGATATAATTTAAGAGGAAACGGGGAAAGGGACAGGGTGGGGGGGTGGGGGGGAATAAAGGAGAGATACACTGTCAGATAATGGCATTTCAATTCTGCTAAGGGTTGCGGATGGAGGAATTCACTCTAACTAAAGAGGCAATGGAGAGAGACTGGTCAACACCACAAAAATGGACCAACGTTCTGCGTACACACACCGTTTCGCCACAAGATGGCACTCTGAAAACACTCGGCTATACGCACGGGGTGCATTTCCCCCTTTGCCAGCCGCCGTAGCCGATCGCCTGGCAGTTAAAACCAAACACACTCTTGCGGTGCCGTGTCTCCCGTGTCGAGAATACACGGTCAGACTAGGACCACACCAGTCTCCCCTCTAGCGCACCCTTGTCATGTCCCCCCCCCCCCCCCCCCCCCCCCCACCTCTCTCGCTTTCTGCCTTTACCTGCTGTCTTTTTCCTTTCATTTTTTTCTAGGTGAAGCGAGCAGCACAAAGCGCGGACCGAGCGGCTGTACGCTGCGCTGTTCTCTTTCTACTTGGCTGGCTCCGGGGAGAGTGATATAGCGCTGCTGCTACTGCTCTGGAGCAGGGGAAAGGCCGTGAGGAGAATCTTAAGCAATAAATGCTGCATTGAGGAGAACAAATACGAACCGCCCTCCCCCCAAGGTGCAAATCAAACAGCAGAAGATACAAAACCCCCGGGCCCGCTTGTCAGACATGGGGAGGAGAGAGAGAGAGATGGGAGGAGGAGGAGGAGGAGGAGGAGAGAGAGAGAGATGGGAGGAGGAGGAGGAAGAGGAAGAGGAAGAGAGAGAGAGAGAGAGAGAGAGAGAGAGAACTGGCAATATGATGAGATGATGGGAGAAGAGAGAGCGGTTTTGGGAAATACATTTTTCCTTGCTCTTTCCAATATGGTCTTGACCGTACCGCAATGTCCCTTGCGGACGATTATTTCACCGCATTTCCTAAGACATAATCTGGCACCAAAGCAGGTGCACGTGTGGGCTTTTAAGCTTGTGATTGTGCACGTTCTGGCGCTTTGCAGCGGCTCCTGCTATCTTAAAAAGGGACCTCGAGGAAATGCCGCATACCGCATGTTCTCCTTCAAGTACACAGTGGGCTCAGCCCACTGAATCGACGGTGTTTGCGTATTACCAGCACAGGATTGGAATACAAATGACGTTCCTATTATCTTCCATCCCTACTGTATGTTCACTGTATAGACTGGCGCTCGCACTGTCCTCTATCCATTTCCTCCCTTTAGACCACATTCATCCTATTGGGCCTCAAACACACAGAAACATACGAAAATAAAGCCTGGTCGTCTTAGTGGGATGGCCCCGTCACAGCATTCTTTTGTGCATGTACACACACACACACACACACACACACACACACACACACACACACACACACACACACACACACACACACACACACACACACACACACACACACACACACGCCTTATATTTGCCTGTCAGCACTTTGTGTGGCTGATGCCTGGTGACTTTTATCCACAGTGACGGACCGGAAAGTGCATGTGTGGGTGCATGTTTTTTTCTCAAGGGTCATATAACACACACCTACCCCACAAACACACACACCCGCAAAACATGCCCCCCCCCCCCCCCCCACACACACACACACACACACACCGCTACACACACACACACACACCTCCACACACCTATCCCCACCCACACACACTCACACACATCATTCATAGTTTTCCCGAAAAAGATTCACCACCTATAAAAGAAAATTCTAGAAAAAGAGGAGTGGGGAAAATGGGGCAAGCATGTTATTGTTGAGTCTGGGGGAGGGGGGTTAAAGAAAGAGGAGTTCCCTTCCAAAGTGAATCTTTGGTTGAGCCTGCAGCATCTGACGTCTCCATGTTGCATAATCTTTATTTTACATCTCCTTCTAACTCACGTCAACCGCCACCCGCTGGTGGCCTAACCCCGACATAGGCGATATGACCAGGCGACCAACGCAAGATTCCGACCTGCGGTCCTATGCTACTTGTCATCCCCTCGCTCTTTCAAACCACTTCACTTTCCTGTCTGCAAAGGAATACAAATCGAAAAAAATGCTTCATATGTCCATAATCCATTGAGTCAGACACAGCTTGTCGACCTACAGGACTTACTCAGTCGTATTAAAGTACATCTTTTATTACATCGAGTTGAACACAATCACCACGTATCCCTGGCCCCGGGTGTCGATCTATGAGGTCGCCATCTTTGAGAGCCCACGACGAAACTGGGCTCTTAGCGTATGGCTATGTGATTGCACCCAATGTGCTTTATAGAATTACTAGAATTAGAATTACTCGTTTTTTTTTGTAGAAGTCTTGGGGCCTTTATGTGCAACTCAAATGAGCTACAAGAAGCACTGCAGAGCTGGCCTCAGTCAGGGAGCAAGACTATGGGGGAATCGATGGTTCTGAACGCAGTGGCCGCATGTTTCAGTATCCCGGTCAATACCACTCGGGGATCGGGAGCAGACAAAGCGTTACGGGATCGGTTGGAAGCTTTTGGATCCAACAATAGTTCTAGCCCGTCTCCTTTCACCACCAAATGAGCAAACCTACTCTTTTCACACGTGCTTTTGAAACATTTGAAAGAGCCTGCTCTCTGAAGTTTACTGTCTTAGTTATTAATAACAATAATAATGACTTGCATTTTTAAAGCGCTTTTCAAGGTAACCAAAGCGCTTTACATAGTGAGTGTGTTTGTGTATGTGTGGATGGGTTATGATGGGTTATGTTACCTCATCCACTGGTAGTGAATGAGGTGGTACATCAACTGGACTCATTTATTAAGCTTTGCTTTGTCGTATTACGGCAACATTTTTTACAGATAAAGACTAATACAGTCCCACATTTACTTAAAAACGAAAGCTGCTCTGTACAGTTTTTCTCTTACCTCCTGATCTTCTATCTTAACAAATTCCCTGTCCTCTCATTACCACAGCTGTGTTTGTTGCAGGTTTTTAAGGTTCTGAACCTGCACAAACGAGCAAACGCAAACGGATCCCTCTGCACGTCCCCATCTCACAGAGATTGTGACAGAGGGACGCAAGCATGGCAAATGTGACTGTAATGCATGTGCCGTGACAAGATAGAAGACTGATTGGAAGCAGATTGCACACCTGCAGCGGTCACGGCCTGTCGCACGGCTCGTCGTCCAGCCTGCATACAATTTCTGATTTGAAGCTCTTGATCTGTATATATATATATTCCTAATCAGGAGTCTGTGATTGCATTACAGACGCATGGTATGCCCACAGCCTGGTGGCGGTAAGGTCGGGGGGAGGAAGATGCAGCAATACCTTTTGGGGGCACTTAGTTGGGATTTGTAGTCAATTAAACAAAGTAACGTGACACTGTTTCACTTTGGCTCCTCCATCGTCCTTCTGTTACCATGGAGACGATGCCATTGGAGAAGGGGGGGGGGGGTGATTAATCACTGAATTAATGAATGGTTTGCCTACGGGGAGAGCAATATTAGCCTATATAAGAAGAGAGCTGGAGAAAACAAGAGAGACGAAAGTGAGAGAAGGTAGAACTTGAGGTGCTAAACTTAAACCTGCATGTCTCCCACCAGGGCTAACGAAAACGTGCATGTCTCCCACCAGAACTAACGAAAACTTGCATGTCTCCCACCAGGGCTAACTTAAACCTGCATGTCTCCCACCAGGGCTAACTTAAACCTGCATGTCTCTGATCAGGGCTACTTAAACCTGCATGTCTCCCACCAGGGCTAACTGAAACCTGCATGTCTCCAACCAGGGCTAACTTAAACCTGCATGTCTGGGCCCAGGGCTCATGGCTTATTTTCTTTTATATATATTTTTATTGTATTCACCCTCATGGTCACCACGGCCACCCTCCGATTTGAACCATATCTTTCCCAAATACTCAGCAGCACTTTTACCAAATATTATTATGTTCTTAGTTTGTGTGCTGTGGGAGAGAGAGAGTGATATGCCTGAAGAGAGCGGGAGTTGAACCCGAGATGAATCCCACCCCGGGATCCGGGTGGTTCTGTTGTTTTATGCACACCTCCTCAACCCTCTAACACGGCATTACCGGTGACCGGAGGGGAGCGAAGAATATGCTGCAGAGACACCACCATCACCACCACCCTCCCCATCCACATTCAAAAGAAACACAGGGGTAACGGAAGAAGAAGTCCTCCCGCAACCAGTATCTTTTCTTTTTTTAAATTCTCGACGGTTTGACGGCGGTGATGCAGCACTCCAGTGCTTATCGGCTGCACGCAGGCGTGGAGGAGTCTGGTGGTGGCACAGCAGAGTGGAAGAGGGGAGGGGGAGAGGATGTCTATGCAGTAGTGATGGTCTGCATACACACTCACACATATTCTCACACACACACACTCACGAAAATCAAGTGCAGTGAAGTTCTTAAATGAGGCTGCTTTATCGTGATCACAAGGGCCCGCTATAGCCGCCTTGAGGGAAAGGTGCTATAGGTTGCTTACGTGAGAGACAGACCGCTATTTTGGCCAACGTTTCGTGGGGGGGTCCTCCATCTTCTTCTCCTTGGCTGTTGGGAGGGCTGTAACATACAGGGGCCGGTTTTCCGTTCTCCTCTTTTCTGCTAGAAGCTTATCGTCTCTAGATCATGTTATATAAACGTTGCAGAATCCAAAGGACAAAAAGCCTTCGGCACAAACACTATTCTCTAAATGACTTAAATTGACTAAAATGAAATCGAAAGGTAAACCCAGTGGAACTTAGCGATGGATCACTTCAAGCGGAACAGAGCCATTCAAACCGCTTCCGAGGTATGTGCAGACTAGCGCTTTCACAGAGAAACACCACAGACAGCTACAGGCCTTAGCAACACTCTACATGGGGTACATTGGGTGGTGTGGTGTGTGTGTGTGATGGCGGACATTGGACAAAAAGCCTGAACCCTTGGATGGAACGCACCATACAAGTCCCAATCCTACGCCCCTTAGTTCCGCAGAACGGCAGCTTGGCGCAATGTGTCTTCCGAGGTAAAAGGTGGGTGCGGGGGGGGGGGGGGGGGGGGGAGCGGGCCTGGGTATTGTACGGTGCATTGTGGAAAACATGGGAGTGGAGTATAGAAGAATCCCACGCTGGGTTTAATGTGCAGGTGGACATCACTCTCTTATGACACAGTTTGTAGACCGGTGAAGGGGTGAGTGGGTTTTCCTGTCTTAAACCAGGAGCTCCCAAAGCCAGAGACGAACACAACGCAAAGTACGGAGCGGTACATAGGAAGATGCAGACGTACAACATGGAAGCTAACACAGGGCAGCGCAGCCAGTTAGCTCTCCCGTGTTGAAAATATTAAATATATATTTTAGTAGCATCTACAGGTCAGATGACAAAGAGAGCAAGAGCGAGAGAGAGACAGAGAGCGAGAGAGAGAGAGTGCATGAGAGAGAGAGAGACATAAAGCGAGATAGAGAGCGAGAGAGTGCGAGAGAGGGAGCACGAGAGAGAAAGGAAAAAGGTGTGTGCCTTAAACCTTGACAATAAAGTTGCACACACAGTATGAGACACAATGCCTTTAGTGCAACAAATGAGCTAATTAAAATGGAGCTAAAACACACTTTATGAAACCATTACGGTCAAATTCATGAGACCATTCAACTTAATTTCGAGATGTTGCACACGTACACAGGGTTTGGAAATTATGCACATACGGCACTTATAGAAAGGCATTTGATATGAGTTTGTATTTCAGGATCACATGTTAATTTAGTCAATGTGTCTCAATGTATATAATATATCATTATTACAAACCCTTTGGACGCTGGTTTAGGTTCTTGCTCATTGCCCCAACAAACACCAGCCTACAACTACAGAATTTTGACCAAATCATACAACTCCAACTCCAGAATGTTCAACAACACAGATCTTCATCCGTCAACAGCCAACAGCCACCAACGAGTATGACACACTGGCCCGGTGTTGGCGTTTGTTGGTGTTTGTTGACGTTGGTCAGGCCAGTGTGCAAGCACCGTCAGGCACATATTGTAAAGCATACATCTTTCTATGAACATGCCATTACATCGAGGTCACACAGGAAATTTTGGCTGAGAGAATCATGCTCTAAAAGCCTTTTGAAGTCACATAATAACATGTTAAAATGAAGATGTAAAGACAACTTCCCAATTCCAACAAAGAGGTTGTTGTTGTTGTATCAGTAAGATCGATTTATCGGTTAATGACATTTTTTAATACGCTTTCAGCTTGGGGAATGTTGTACAGTATCCTTGTTACAAATGAGATCGAAACTAATTCCGATTTTCCTAAAAGCTGGTACTTAGATATAAATTAAACTCTGCTATAGCCTATCAGTGAGAGGCAGAAACAAAGTTATATAATGCTCTTCCAGCTGCAGACTTGCCAACAACAATCTCTCTCAAAGTAAAAAATAAATAAATCTGAACGGTCACACTCCAAAAGTAAATTACAAAGAACAAGTACGAGGGCTGTTTAAAGTTGGCAAGAGTATAGGGGCTACATCTGAAGTTAATGTGTGATGTCTTTAAGATCACTATCTAAATGAGGAAGGATCTATTCCTCCTGAACACATCTCACTGTCAGCTGGATGAAGCAAGGCTAAATTAGAGGAACGCATGTACTGGCTGTAGCCTATAGGAGGAGAGGGGCGAGGAGAGGGGGAGGGGGACTCCTAGAGGGTCGGACACCCCAACTCACAGAGAGTGAGGGACAGAGACAGACAGAGACAAATACAGCAAAAGAGAGAGCTAGACAGACAGACCAGATAGAGAGATATAGAGAGAGACGAACAGAAGGGGACAGACAGACAGAGAGAAATACAGCGAAAGAGAGACAGACAAGAGAGAGACAAAGAGACAGATAGACAGACAGACAGACAAGAGAGAGACAGATAGACAGACAGAGAGACAGACAGAGAGAGTGAGCGAGCGACAGGGCAAGAGACAGAGCGAGAGTAGGGGACTCCCCCATTGAGACAAAGAGACTCTCGGCCGCCTTGTCTGGATGGGGGTGTGACGGGGGTGGGACGGGTGGGGGGCGGTCCTTACCTGGGGGAGATGTCACAGCCCTGCTGCATGAAGGCGCCCAGGGAGAACCAGAGGGAGTTGAAGATGCCGAACTCGTTGGGGGGCTGGTCACTGGGTGGACCATCGGTGCCTTCGTCAGGCTCCTCCGTGTGCCACTCGTACGGGCTGAAGCGGCTGACCAGGAAGAGCACCACGCTCACGCCGATGTAGGCGAACACGATGCACATCCAGATCTCGTAGGCCAGCGGGTCCAGGAAGGAGAACACCCCGGGTTTGGACTTCTGGGGCTTCTTGATCATGATGGAGATGCCCAGGGACATGAAGGGCTTGGAGAAGTCGATCACCTCCTCCCGGACCAGCGTGATAGTCAACGGGGCCACAGCGATCTCCGCTTTCTGGGGAGGAGGATTGAAATGAAAAAAGATGAATGCTTTTATTTTGGAGGGCGCCAATGACTCTAGAGTGGGTCTGGAAATGACTTAGCGTATGTACATGTGAAGTTACATGAATGAAAAAGCTAACATGAATGAAATTACTACATTCTGTGTCTGTACATCCATAATTCACATGCACAACTACACACGTTCCTGAAATATGTATTTCTAAACCAATCCAAGAGGGTGCAGTGCTGAGCACGTTAATATGCAGTAGGCATCCCCAGATGCCAACAAGCTCTGCTGAAATAAATCATGGTCAGCAGCAGTGAAACCCACTGCTAATTTTATTATACTGGAAGATCACCAAAGACAACTTCATACATATTACCCTTTGCACCACTCAGTCATTGCTGTAACAAAAAGCCGGCTGAAGCTAATTACCAGCCTGTACAACAAAGTGCTTCCCTGTGCTGGGGACACAGAAGACCCAGTGTCTCACTTCAGTCACTCATCACTAATAACTATGCAGGCAGAAGGATGAAATCTGTGTTTTATCACCTTGTCATCTCATCAGTGTTATCGACCTCAAGGGAAATATCCTTCGATGCCAACGCATTTGCCGTACAGCCGGGAGAACCGTTTAAAACCACGTACAGTATCTTTCCCCCAACTGAGCGTAGGTTCAAACCCAATCTCCAAACATCATTTATTGGCCCGATATGAGCTTCCTATTTCAGACAGACAATAAACCGGCAGGTCATCGGGAGCAACGAGAGAGAGAGAGAAAGATAACCAATCTCTGCCTCGTTCTTTCTCATTTCACCGGGATTTCTCCCTTGCCTGGGCACAACTCAGTCATCAAGGTGAGTCGAAAGAAGGAATAGGAACAGACACAGAGATGACGGGAGAGGAAGACAGACAGACAGAGAGAGCTGGATGGAGGGAGAGAGACAGATAGAGACAGACAGAGAGAGAGAGAGAGAGAGAGAGAGAGAGAGAGAGAGAGAGAGAGAGAGAGAGAGAGAGAGAGAACTAGAGAGAGAGAACAAAACTTAAAACCACTCTGTGAAACTCGCTGGGAGGCTTAGTTCAAAAGCCTTGAGGGGAAATTAGAGTGGGTGATAAAATAATATGTCAAGAGAAATATGCTTACAACACAAGGCAGCGGAAATATATAAAAATAGAGGGATAGAGTCAGTGCCGGGGGCTTGCTGCCCTCACACACATTCACACACAGCCTCACTGAAAATCCCCCAAAACCAGATTATACTTAGCGATTTAGCAACTCTCTTGTGACCTTGTCTGGGTGGCTTTGGGTGCAAAAAGCTTAATCTCCACCACCACAGAAGAAGAAGAAAACTAAAAACGTTTGCCTTTGACCCACCCAGGCAGGGATGGGTGGGGCGACCAGGGTGGTGTGTAGCCGATGGAGGGGGGAAGACAAAATGAAGGTGATCGATGATAAAGCAGTTGCTCTTATCATTCTGTGCAAAATGGACGACTAAAGGACGGCATGCCCTGAAGTGGCTGCAGTGCGAGGGCAGCTACTTTGCATGTAGCGAATAGTGGAAGGCGGTGTGTGGGTCCCGAACGGAGGAAGAGGACAGATTCCCACCTGGACGAAGCTGCTCCGACTAAGCCCTGCTCTTCATTAACGGCCAGCTAACGACTCAGGTGTAATATCTGAAATACCAGGATCTTTTATGGCATGCCAACAACAACAACTAAAACTTTCCTAGATGCTTTTAATCATGGATTAAGGAATGTCACTATTTCATGTGAGGCCTAATATTTACCAAACCATGTGCTTAAGCTTACACTCTAACAATCAACCTGCACTATGTCACTTTTCTACTGCAGGTATTTATAAAAAAAAGATCTATACTAGAAAGTTTCTCAAAAATAAAGACGTGCCTATCCACAAGTCAATCCATCAGTCTAGCCCCCTCACACTCAAACACAACTCTAGCCACAGGAGGTTACTAATGGGAAAGAAACGTACATAGTGCAGGTTTGATTTACGTATGTGAGTGTAAATGGGGTGGGTGTGTAATGAAGTGTCATGGCAAGCGCGTTCAACTCCCATCTGAAAAGTACTGGCTTCGATCCCCAGTGTCCTCAGCCTACCTATAGACAACCCTGAGCAAGATGCTTTACCCCCCCCCCCCCCCCCCCCCCCCCCCTTAATTCTACCTGATCGGAATTCATGGCGAGTCGCTGATCCCGGCGAGTCGCTTAAAAGTGACTTTCCCTAAATAAACAAGTAAATAACTGAATCGAGTGCCTGAGCCTCTCTCTCTCTCTCTCTCTCTCTCTCTCTCTCTCTCTCTCTCTCTCTCTCTCTCTCTCTCTCTCTCTCTCTCTCTCTCTCTCTCTCTCTCTCTCTCTCTCTCTCTCTCTCTCTCTCTCTCTCTCTCTCTCTCTCTCTCTCTCTCTCTCTCTCTCTCTCTCTCTCTCTCTCTCTCTCTCTCTCTCTCTCTCTCTCTTGTGCCTGGAGAGATTAACACATGCATGTGACTCACCCCGTACACCAGCTCCCCAACCATGCCGTTCCAGATCTTCGTCTCCGGGTCCCGGGCGCCGTACTTCCCGTCGGGCACGATGGAGATCTTGTACTTGATGCCGATGTGTTTGGCGATCTCCGACGCCAGGTCCACGCAGTAGCCCTCGTACTGGTCGTTGCCCTCGTACAGCTCCCAGTTCTTCTTGAGCATCACGTACGGTCCTTCCTGTACACCGGGAGGGGGGGGGGGGGGGGGGGGGAAGAGAGAGAGAGAGAGAGAGAGAGAGAGAGAGAGAGAGAGAGAGAGAGAGAGAGAGAGAGAGAGAGAGAGAGAGAGAGGAGAGAGAGAAGGGGGAGAGAGAGAGAGAATGGGGGAGAGAGAGAAGGGGGAGAGAGAGCGTGAGTGAGGGAGAGAAGGGGTGGAAAGACAGAGGGAGATGGAGGGGGAGCAACACCGTCAGACAGACAAAGCACACGAACCCGACAGCCAGGCAAGCCAAGTTCTCACATCCGACAAGAGACTGCGACACGCTGTGTTGTATGCAACACACTAAAGTTTCATGAGCTTCAGTTTGTCACAATTGATGCACATTCGTTTGTTTGTTTTCTTTATTCAAGCGTTCCAAGACAGGGGGGAATGTGCAAATTGCTTTTGGTCTTATTTGAGGACTAGAAAAGGCTTTTTCTTTCAATTTAATTAAAGGAAAACAAACAGTAGCAGTGAATAAAATTGAATTTGTGGTAGCAGTCATGAATTCCGAGTGATTTAGATATTTATGTTTCCCTGACACGCTGTTTTCACACTTAATGTGTTGCATTAATAATGATGTATTAATAATGTATTATTATTAATGCATTATTCATTTATTGAAATAGTGACGCAGATAGGATCACCACAAACTGCTAATGCACAGAGACAAATATATGTGATGTTCATATGGATGCATTGCACACAAATGCAGCAGACAACATACAGAGCTCACGCTAAGCGGTTGGGTGTCGGTGACAGATTAACTGGAGAACATGGGAATTCATGCTGAAAACAAATCTGCCACAACTTTACTATTTTATAAAAAAAATAGCTAAATCTGACAGCTTCAGGGCTAATGGTGAAAATCAATCACCAGATGTTTTCACAGATCTCTCTTGGATAGGAGATAATTGCTTCTGTCATTGGAAACAGTCTGTTGCATCCTGAGAACGCCGCGCAATGTAGTCTTGAAATGTGTATGCTTGACATTGCCCAGGGCTAAGCTAGGTAAAGCAAAGACTAGAGAGTAGGAGGGGAGGATGCTAACGGCAGACTAACGTTAGGCTGTATCGCGCAGCAGCACATGATGCAGCATCGTACAAGCCAACGTAGCGTCATTGTGTACGTAACAAGGGTTTGAGTGCAGCATTTGTTAGGTGTATGTATGGAACAAGGACAAACTTATTTCTACCACAACAAAAGCTAAAACACAACTGTATCATTTATTTTTAATTGAAAGTTTTATTGGTGACGATACATCTTAAACTCAACTCTTAAGTAAACAAACTACTTTATGGGCTCCATGTGACATTTCATCGCCATGACAGCTGACAACATTTATTATTATTATTTTTTATGTAAAAGCTTTGTTTTACAGAAGCTCTGACACAAATAGCAGCAGTTTATTTGATTTTCCTTGTACACCTTCTAACTTGGATGGGGGTTGCTGTACATGGGGGCCTACATTCAAATGATTGCTTACTTGGAAGTACATACTGGATAGTACACACAGACAACAGCAGGTTGGAATATAATGACAATTATATTGTCATTATAGTATGGGATGTAGATCAACGAGAAAGCTCAAATCTACAATCTACACCAGAAGCAAGATGGCAGACAGATTGGCCAATAATCAGAACAAGGTCTTCTCTCTCATTGGCTAATGCGGACGATAAAACATGCCACTAAGCAGGCGTACACAGTCACACACAAATATGCAAAGCGTAGACACACAGGCACACACACAAAAAAATATTCAGGTATTTACAACAAATAAACACAAATCAAAATAAGCACACATATGCAATTAAAGACCCCTATACTCGATACAACTACAGAGACGCATATCACAAATAATTCAGCTTCAATGCATATTCAAGTGTTTCCACATTTTTTGTTTTATAAATATGTAATCTAAATCTAAAATCTAAAATAATGACACAGCTCATTTGAAGCCTTTTTGTGCCCCATTTTCTACTCTCTGGTTTCCCTCTGGCAGTCGCTGCCACCCCGCCACTAGAGAAATGTTAATTTTGTACTTGGTTGCATGGAGCATGTTCAAGACATGACAGTAGAAGAGAAGTAAGAATGAGGAGAAAGCAACGGAGTGTGCCACTCAATAATAACAACAAAGTCAACCAAATTAAGAAAGAATGATACTTGTATTCTGATTCTTCCAGCAACTCTGCTCTGTCCGGTCGTTTTTGTAGAACACTTGTCATTGGTTGTCATTTTATATTAATAATATGAATCATAATGAATTACTTCATAGTCAACCTTTCCGCATGGGTGTAGAAAAGCCCAAGCGTCAGCTGTGTGAAGTGAGGGCGCTCGGCCGTGTCCCTGTGGGGGCTTCAGCCAACATAATATTATGACAATTTTAGCAATATTAAAGCCATGCCTCATGCCTCTGCCTTTGAAGAAAGGCAGAGGGGGGGAAGGGGCTGGGGCTTGCTCTCTTCGTGTGAAGTGCACACACACACACATGCACTTGTGAGGTGCACAAGGAGTGGCCGCAGCACTTATTAAAGCCAGATTAACAAACACAAAGAGTCTAACTCTGGATTAATTCTGAAAGTGTATCCACGGAATAATGTGTAATTTAACTAAACGGCCCGTTCCACCATCCCTGCATTCATATTGGGGCAACCTGCGCCTGCAGAACTGACCTGCGCGGTTGCAAAAATGAATGCTTTCAAACATCTAATAAAAAAACATATATATATCAACATGACGCTTTGCACATTGCTAATTAGCCCAAAAGCTGATGTACATTGTGCTATGTTCTCTCTCCACACACACACTGAAGATGTATCATTACAGAGGCTATCTTATATTCCCCCGTCTATACCCTGCAGGTCTATAATCCCTGGAGCCCTTGGCCACGTGTCTCGCCTACAGACTGAGGTCTACCCTACAGAGGTAAACAGACATATTGAGGTCTACCCTACAGACTGAGGCCTACAAACTGAGGCCTACTTGTAAGGCCTAGACTGAGGCCTACAGACTGAGGCCTACTCTACAGACTGAGGCCTACCCTACAGACTGAGGCAGACAGATTGAGGCCTACCCTACAAACTGAGGCCTACGGACTGTAAGGCCTAGACTGAGGCCCACAGACAGATTCCTACAGACAGGTCTACCCAAAAGACTGCAGCCTTCAGACTTTGGCCTACAGACCAAGGCATACAGACTGAGCCCAACAGATGGAGCCCTACAGACTGAGGCTTACAGACAGTGGCCTCCAGACTGAGGCCTAAAGATGTAAGGCGATTTACTTTTACTCATTTAGCAGGATCTTTGAACTAAAGAGACTTACATTTAGTCATTTAGCTGACACTTTGACTAAATGTCTTTGAATATAAAAGCGACTGCTAAATGACTAAATGTTTGCCTCTTTGGATAAATCATCTGCTAACTGACTAAATGTAAGTCTCTTTAGATAAGTTAGCTGACGCTTTTATATTAAGAGACTTACATTAATTAATCTAGCAGTCACTTTTTTGTAAAGGGACTTACATTTACTCACCTAACATGTTTTTTGTCTAAAGTGACATTCATTGAATTTGTAGATAGGCACATGTCATCATTGTGTTATATCCCCATTCTTATACATGTAACTGAATGTTCTGCTGCATGATTCTGTCTATCTCTAGAAACAATTGTGCTAATATTTCTCCATGCATTTGAATACATGTTTTTTTAAGGTGTAAACAAACAAGCAATCTCATAGGTTCAAGATGTAGATGAATTTAGAGTCAATCCTCGCTTGCGATCCGGCAAGATGAGCAATTGCGTGTAATCAGCTGTAGTGATTATTACAGCCCGCGATGTAGCGATGCAACAGAGACTGAACTACTTAGTGGAAAACTCAAAACCCTTATATATGTTTTGGGAGCGATGATGTTTCATGAAGAGGTGTGTTGATGCGGGATGATACACCCCTTTCAATCAGGAACAGTTTTTAAACAAGCAATAACGACAAAGTTATTTTTACACACACACA
>JACYXH010000310.1:6117500-6125000 GCA_026745465.1 Lota lota | reverse complement strand
GATCACATTGCCAATAAAAGTGCAGAAAATGTCCCAAAAAAATTTGTGCAAACAGCCAGTGAACCCAAAACCGTATATATTTTTTTAAACGTGGTAATTTGTCATATATGATCGCCAACATAGTAATCTATGCCATTTTATCACTTTTACTGAAATAAGTCCCCAATTTAGAGAAAAAAAGGGGTAAATTCCTATGCTTTTGCCATTCTCCCCAAAACACTATGTGAATGTTCCACTCTGCTGCGAATGTGACATCTTTTTGTGACATCTGAGTGTGTCACAAAAGCTCTGTCTGTGGAGCTCTGTCTGGGCAGCAGTTGACTGCGGCATCCGAGAGAAAGTTGAGCTTTTCTAATAGTATAACGGCACAGTGTGTGTGGATGGTGTAGCGCCGTCGGAGCAGCAATTTATTTAATACCCGCGTCCGAGGGTTGGGCTTCCCGGACACATATGGTATAACGCTCCAGTGTGTGTGGATGGCGAAGCTCCGTCTGAGCAGTAATGTATTTAATGTCCACTTCCAAATAAGGGTTATGCTTCCCGGACACCAATTATAACGCTACGGTGTGTGGCGCATTTCATATACAACATCGCTCATTATAACGCTCATACACAACGACTATATTATACAATTACAAAACGGTATACCATGAAAGTCTCACAAAGTTGGCATGGGTCGTTACCATAGGGATAACAAGCCCCCCTCTTTCCTAAAACTCTCAAAAAATGTTTAAATCTCATAGTGTTAGAATTCCAGCTGAACTGGTGGGTTCACTGGCTCTTTCAGGCTTCGCCTTCAGTTGTCGGCTCAGATGAACATTTAAGGTCAAACATTATAGAATAAAAGTTCAAATTCATTTAAACAAATAATAAATAAATAAATACATTCTTTGTTCAGTTTGTTTCTAAGCTTTTCAAAACCTGCCCATCGGGTGTGTGTTTAATGGAGGGCAGCATCGATGTTTTAAGCGATAGGTCCTCACTGCCTATACAATGAGTACCTCATGGCAGGCATCTACCTCTCTCACAGCACGCATACGGGAAACTCAGGTACAAAAGGTGAACAAGACAAACAACATAAGTCTGGGCTAGACACAGAGGAAACACACTACCAAAGGAAATCCCTTAATCACACTGGACAAGACAGAGAACACAAAATTTCATTATCGGTCTTCTAAACGGATTAACCGTTTGCACTCGTGACCAAAGCTTTTACTGAATTTTAAATAAGCCGCAGAGGGGGCAAAGAAAACAAACATCCAAGTTTGCTTCCTCTAAATGTCTTTAGGAAACTGTTACAGCACAGAGACACATTCCTGTCCAATATTCATTTGAATTATTCTGGCATACGCAATTTGTCCTGATCAGTCTCATTTGAATCCATTATCTCCTATTGCTTTTTTCTTGTCCTCAATTCGCCTCCTTCCTGTCCCCACAATGCCAAACCCCCCCACATACCTGTTTGAGGGTTTGTTCCAGGGCTACCAAGCATCACCTGTTTGAGGGTTCGCTCCTGGGCTACCAAGGAGCTATCACCTTGGTATCGCTCCATGTTGACTAGCAAACCTCACCAGTTTGAGGGGTTCGCTGTATGTTGACTAGCAAGCCTCACCAGTTTGAGGGGTTCGCTGTATGTTGACTAGCAAGCCTCACCAGTTTGAGGGGTTCACTGTATGTTGACTAGCAAGCCTCACCTGTTTGAGGGGTTCCCTCCATGTTGACTAGCAAGCCTCACCTGTTTGAGGGTTCGCTCCATGTCGAGGCCCTGGTTCCAGGGGGCGGCGGGGTTGGCTAGACAGTCACCGGCATTCCCTCGCCGGGAGAGGTCCACTTTCTGCCGCCGCAAGATCCGGAATGCCTCCGCCATCACCATTACCCCGTCGTAGGTCAGCGCCGACGTGTACTACACAGGACGAGAAGAGGGTGTTTAGTTCACAGATAACTGGGGAAGCAAGGGAGGTCAGAGGGGTACTGTTTACATGCAGTAAGGATTTTTTGTCGTTAAGTTATTTAGATTTTATTCAAAGCCACTTCAAACAATCACAACATTAAGCCACATTCACAAACAAGTAAGAGTGCTAGAGAAGCTTTCGGGATTCAGAAACAGGGGACTCTCTTTAAATAATAATAGTCAAGTGCTTATGAGTGTGCGAATTTGTTTTATGTTCACCATTTTCCGTCAGATATCCCTTGGAGGGAAAAAACGAGCTGTAACTTACTCCAATTTAGTCTCCCACCTTTTTTCTCCCGTTTTGATCATGTTGTTTATTTTTTCAGGTGATAAATGACTCATTAAATGCTTAAATTAAGCCTTAGGGAGAGCTTAGCTGGTCTATGGTGAAATTCAGCTTATTGAAATCTGCTCTCTCTGATTGGTGCAAAATCTCTCCACCTGGCGCAAATTTTAGATTGCAATTGCAATCAGCTACATTGGTCCTCCCTGCGGATATACGGGGGGCCCTGTGAGGAGGACTCACACTTAAACAGGTCACTGTTTAATTGTTCTCCTCATGGCCATTTTTTATAGAATAAAAGAGGGGATGGAGGGGCAGGAGCACTGCTCATTTAAAAATAATAGTGTGTAAAAGTGTTTAATAAAAGTGTGGTTGGGCAGATATGCGTGAACAAACATTCAAACCTGATGGATGCAAACCTTTGATTACTATTGTTAACATGTTTTTGCCTTTTATGTGCTCACACACAAATGCATGCAAACACTTTGGACCCAAGGAAATAGAATCGCAAAACCCTAAAATAGGAAAAACTGGAGAAAAACGTAGAAAAACTAAACAAAGCTGCTTTTGATTAATTGTGAATACAATTCTGGGCGATATGCAGTCACAGACCAGTCAGAGATGCAGTGAAACAGAAATATGCTAATATTGTGTGTAACAACAAACAAGATGACATTTACAGAAAGTTCTGTGTGCTGTGACTGCTGACTGAATAGGACAGTCAACTGGTACTTGCCTCAAAATGCCAGCACACTACAAATTATACTGGCCTGGTGTCCGTTTAAACCTAGCATAAATATCAAGGATTGTGATCTCACATTGCTCTGCACTTAAATTGTGTCCCCTAATTCATCTAGGCCCACCTTCCGGAAGAATGGAGAGATCTTAAAAGAGAAAAGCAAGAGCGAGAGGGAGAGACAAGGAGAGAGAGAGAGAGCACAAATGGGAATGTCGGAGGGGCAGTCGAGGGATAATAAAATTACTATTTCGGCCAAACAGTGGAGCAGCCTGACATTAATTATCCCAGCCAGCAAGGAGTTCATTAAGCCACCCCTCACCTCCTTCTCCCTCCCTCCATCCATCTCTCACCCCTCTCCCTCTCTCCCCAGCTGGGTCGGATCCTTTTCATTAGTCTACTTCGTACCACGTCATTATGGCTCTCTGTGGGGGTCAACGCACACTTTACCCCCGCCATGGACCCTCCAAAAAACGCTGCAGTTTACACTGCACCACACACCCCCAAACCCACTCCTACACAAACACATAAACACACGCACCCTCTCTCTTGTAGATTATAAAACACATAAATTAAGTAAACTTGCCAAGTCACTAACTAGCTTCTCTAGAGAGGGGAAACTCATTATATTTAAAGCTGAGAGCGGGGACATGGTTCCAGATCAAGTTAAATTATATAAGCAAACCCCTTAATAACAATACAGTTTCATAGGGCAAGGCCACAATTCACACAGTATTAAACTCTATTCCAGACCCAGACATGGTGATCGGCAAACAAATAAACTAAAACCCTTGGGGGTATAACAGTACGGCTAGGTTTGCTAAAGGTTGCGAGGGGTCAACTATTTGCATTCTACAACAGTTAAGCTATCAAGTTATATAAGGTCATGAGTCGGTAGCCTATGGCATGAGCGTTGAGCATAATATGATCCAAAGGGTGAAATGACAGTATGTAAATACTAATGTCTATACAGTATATCCTATTTGTCACAGGCACCTTGAAATCAATTGTGAGATGTACCAAAAAGCCTGTGTAGACTGGCTAGGTTTGAAGTGATGTGATTCTGACAGCAACATTCTGTTCCTAACTGCAGGCTTTCAATGGTAAGCACGGAAAGGTGGGGGCAAGCACATCACACACACAATCTAAGTATGGACACACAAAGGCATGACTCCTTGTCATCACTCTGTCATTAATGAGCAGTTAGGGTTAAGGCACCTTAGCCCATCCCCACTGATAGACTGCAGACAGTTTGGTTCAAACCCAGAGCTATTTGGATGGGAGTCAAACACCCTAACCACTCACTAGACAGCACACCCTGCAGGTTTAGTCAGAGGTATTTTCCAACTCCCCCACACACACACATGAATTAACACCCACACACATACACACAAACAAACCTCTATATCCCTCCATCAAGAACTCCACTTTCCACTTCAGTGCATCCCCAGTCTATATTCTCCCATTTTTGGACACTTACATTTTCCCCAAACATGCGAAACCCTTTCCTGCCCCTGACAACTGGCATCTCATATCTGCGCTGTCGCAGCATGACCAAATAAAACCAAAAGCAACGGCGAAAACCAAATAAATGTAGAAAAGCATGAAAAGTGTCAGGCTGACACATGACCAGAGGTGGACAGGGGCCGCACAGAGCGGAACACATTACAGTGATAACAGACCCTCCCATTGGCAGTTGGGGGTCGCTATAGGAACGGTGAAAAGGTAGCGCGATGAGAAGATAGCGAAGACAAAAAGACAAACAATAAAAAAGAATATTGAGGTGTCCTTAGAGCGGTGGACATTTCAGCTCACATTTGTTCTCAGTTCATCTTCACCGCAGCAGCGCAGGAGACATTTTGTCAAAAAATAAATAAACAATGAACAAAAACAACAACATAATAAAAGCGTGACTCAGTTGCGATGGCTGCTGCCAGCTCTATGTTGTTTACTGGGAAATGCTTGCGCCCGGGGCTTTGAAATCAGGGCAAACACAACACAAGCAATACAGACAAGAAGACAAACAGCCTCTATACAAAAAGGGCAATCTTTTATTCTACAAAGAAATGTAGATTTAAACCCACGATTTTCTGCTACAGATAGCCTTCTGTCAGGTGACTCCAATCCAATTGACCCAGCTGACTAATTCCAAAATGTACATTGATATCCGCAAACGCCTAATTGATTTGAGGTCTCTGTACACAATAAAAGTGAGCATCGGCAAGGCTCATAATAAATACTGGACTCACACACACACACACACACACACACACACACACACACACACACACACACACACACACACACACACACACACACACACACACACACACACACACACACACACACACACACACACACACGTAGAGAGCGCCCAGGGTGTAATGGGGGAAAAGGGTAGTGGTATCACAATGAAAAATCGCTGTGAGATGTGCTCATAGACACAGAGTGGCATAGTGTGTGGTGGAGTGTGGCACTATTTGGGGGTTTATTATCATCAGAGCGCCCATGGTAATTCCCATGCATAACTGTGGTGGGCCAGACGTACCAGAGCGCAGGTTTAAAGAATTGACAGGACTGAAAAAAGATCAGTGCATCGTATTCCCAAATGGTTTCCTAGACAGTTCAACTGAACCAGGCTAAAACATGTACTCTTTACTCCCGGGGAACTCTCATGTAATCTTGCCGAGGTACACCGCTAAAGCAGTGAGGCTCAATTGTGTGCTTTGCCCAGGGAATACACTTCACGGTACACATACTTTATTAGCAAGCCAGCGAACTAGATTTGTGGCATGTTGTGTGTTGTTTGTGTCACAATATCAGATCAAGCGTGCTAAAAAGGGCGCATAAGTGAGCCACTAAATAGGCAGACAAGTAATGTGTTTAGGAGCTAATAGGGACATGGTCAAGGACATTTGGCTTTTAAAAGTGCAGCGCTAAGAGAGTAAGATATGAATGCTTAATGCAAGCATGATACGCCACCCATACTTTATCCAGAGCAGGAAAACTGCTAACGGCATGAAGAGATGGTGAGAGACAGAGCTAAGAGGTAGCTTATGCTACCTGCTGAGAAACCAATAGCTCCGGGTACGATAACACAGAACACATTTTATTGTTACAGAAAATGTGCTATGCTAATAAGATAGCACCGAAATGCTCAATAGTAAAGGAAAGGGCAGTGGCAGTGCTATGCTTACAAGCTAGTGGTAAAATCCTAAAGAACGTGGTAGTGGGTGTGCTATGCCAGCAAGCTAGTGCTATAATGCTAAATAGTGTGGTAGTGGGCTTGCTATGCTAACAAGCTAGCAGCTAAATTCAAAATAGTGTGGTAGTGGGCATGCTATGATACAAGCTAGCCACTAAATGCCATAGAGAGTAGAAGTGGGTGCGCTATGCTAACAAGCTAGCGGTTAATGCTGAAAGGTGTGACAGTGGGTGTGTCAGTAGGTGTGGTCATGGCAGTGGGCGTACTTTTGGTGGGGCGTCGGAGCCAGGGTACTCGCGCTGGTCCAGTTTGTTCCAGCGCTGCATCAGTTTGATGACCATGGGGTTGCTGAAGTCCACCAGCTGGAAGCCCGTCACGTTGGCCCCGCCATGCATGAAACGCTCCAGGTTAATGTCCTTAAAACCCTGGTGGTGGAGAGGGAGGGAGGGAGGGAGAGGGGGAGAGAGAGAGATAGAGAGGGTGAGAGCAAGATAGAGAGAGCGCAAGAGAGTGCGAGAGAGAGTGAGAGCACGAGAGAGAGTGAGAGCGAGAGAGAGAGCGAAAGTGAGAGACAAAGAAAGAACAAGAGAGCACAAGATAGCAAGAGAGACAGTGAGAACAAGAGGGAAAGAGGGGCACATAGAGACAAGATTGAAGTGAGGCAATGGATGGAGAGATGGAAAAAAGAGCGAGAAAGAGCAAAACACACAGCAAAGGGTTGAGCAGGAGGGAAGACCGGTGCAAATGCAATGAGAGGAACGCACCGGTCAAAGAGCAGGGGTGATTTGGCAGAAAAGCATTTATGGAATAAAAGATGGATGAGTACCGCATCTTAGCAAAGTGTTCCCCTCAACCAAGTGCTACCCCTCTAAAAAATATACTTCTTCCTTGCCTCTGTACACCCTCCCCCCCACCCTCACACACACGTATAAAAATAACCCCAAAACCTTTATCTCTCCCTTCATCTGTCTCAGCAGTCTACAGGGCCTTCCCTCTCGCTCAGTGTGGATTTAAACAAGAGGCTGCAGTACAAGCGGCTGCAGAGCTACAGTGGCAGCGGCCCTTAAGCGGCCCCTGCCAGCCTAAATCTGCCTCAGCCCTCCGTTGCAGTGCAGCCAGCAGGACTTGGTGTCCGTTTAGCCATGTCCACCTGAGTGCACCTGAGTAGCGCTACAACACAGGCTGAGAGGACTCAAGGACAGGCAGACAGCTAGACACACAATAAGAGCGATAGACAGAGAGACAGACTTACAGCGAATGAGACAGACAGACAGTTAGACAGACAGACCGCTAGATCGACGGACAGCTAAAGACATGGACAGCGA
>JACYXH010000310.1:6055000-6112500 GCA_026745465.1 Lota lota | reverse complement strand
CATACAAACTGACATAATAAATATTACTCACCACTGAATATCTAACCCAAATCTATTTATCTTTAGTCGTTCCATGCTGTGGTCTATAAAATGTCATTATGAAAGGAAACACAAAACCATGTTCTCCAAGCAGTTAGTACAACCCTTGAGAGAGAAGGGATATGAAACTATGAAATTCAACATCATTTTAAAGGCAAATTGTCAAACTCTGCTATTTTATAATAAAACAGAGTACGGCTACATATGAGTGTTGTGAACAAATGGTAGTCTGCCACATAAACTTAATTCCAGCGAAAAAAACTTGGAAAAGGTGGAGAATGGAAGATTGTTCCGATTTGGAAAAATTTCGTCAATGGTCCAGCCTCTCTGCACACTTACATTTGTCACATGGAAACGAAACGGAGTCGATGTACCAGAGTGTGATATTTTTCACAACACAAGTGTAAATCAGAACTCTCTTGTATTTTCCTTTAACTTACATTCTAATTGTTTGGGGGATGATTTCTTAACGAGCCTATTAAAACGTTTTCAATAAATGCAAAGATCCCTCCACTGGTCAATAAAGAATTAATATTGTTGGTTGGAAACTATTATCTAAAGGTGCCTGGACTGTCTTTTGCCCCACCGTGGTTGTTTCTGCTTTGCTCATTAACAGACAACATGACTTGAAGAGCTCATCTAAACGCAAGAGCTTTGCCATTCTTTTCTTTGTTGAACAAATGGTGTGAACATTACATTGCAGAGTCAGCAGTTTTATGTGCAAAGTGTTTGTCTGTAATTTATTCAACTAAATGTTCAGATAACACATGTTCTCTATAATTACTTTGTGGATTCACTGGCTACACACAACAAAGAAAGTGACTTGACAAGCAATGGTTTATATAATCCATACACATCTGTTTTATAGTGCACCGCATCATTGGTTCTTCAGTATCTCTATATGGAGATTGCAAGGGTTGTATATAATTATGTGGATATTGACTATATTGAGTAAGTTGAAGCAACATATATAGGTAATTTACCTTGTGAACACCCGTATTACTAAAGCGGGAGCTTTATTTCACATAAATCCAATTCTATATGGAGCTCTAGAACGACTGAGCTTGATTTATATATTTATATGGTACCATTCTATTTTAAATATTTTTCAGTATGGGTGTTTTTTTTGCCATTTGCAATTATATTGGATGCCATTCTTATTTCATAGTTCCAGCCGTTGAATCGACCCTATCTGGTTTATGCATTATTGCAAACATATTGGCTTCTCTCTTAGTGGAATAAATGATTACAGAATGCATTTGAATCAGCCATTGTCATTCACTGATGCTTCTTATCACTTCCTTGTTTGTGCAAGTGTAAATTGTTTCAATTGTGGTCATGATGTTTCTTGAGGAAGTTTACTCTGGCTAAATCTTTGGTTTCTTTAAAAATATATACATTTATTTGAGAAATGTGCTTTTCTGTCACTAGCTTTACTGTGTTACTATTATTTAGGTTAGTGTTAGCAGAAGTACCGGTCGTGTTGTTGTCACGCTAATTAAAAATTATATAATATTATAAAGATATAGTGTGTACCCAGAAAGCTTTTCTGGGACTAAAAGCAAGACTGGATGATTGCTGGATGGATCGAACAATGGAAGAATAGAAGGATGGATGATAGGAAGGAAGGATGGATGATAGGAAAGATTGATGGATGATAGGAAGGATGGATGATAGGAAAGATTGATGGATGGATCCCTGGATGGATGTTGGGAAGGACGGATGGATGGATGATAAAAAGGATGGTCGGCTGAATGATAGGAAGGATGGACGGATGAATGATAGGAAGGATGGAAGGATTGAAGGATGAATGATAGGATGGATGGAAGGATTGAAGGATGAATAATAGGATGGATGATAGGAAGGATGGATGATAGGAAGGAAGGATGGATAGCGAACAGAGACTCATGCCTCAGCAGCACTCCATCAGCAGGAACCACAAAATAAATTCTAACCCACTGTTTTCCTTTGAATGTTCCTATTGGGAACCTCTTAGCAGAGTGTGTGTGCAACCTGTATTGGTTTTTCCAGCATCCACCAGCATTTTCTTTATCAATGCATATCATTAGCATCTCTCATACTGCCATGGGAGCTGCATGGCTCTTGTCCTATGTTCCCATTCACTTCTGTAAGGCCAACAGTCAGGATCTGGGAGCAGCATCACTTTGCTTTGGCATCTGCCGCCGTTTATACCATAAGATGACGCATGATGACACACACTGAGGTCTTTCATGTGGCTTCATGCCTTGCGTCTTGATTTTAATTAAATGATTACATCTATCATTTGATCCAGACCTATTAGGCTGGCGGTAGCTCAGTACAGGTCTGTTTAATGCGCCTTAACAGCTACACTTAGCTCTTCTGTGCTGTTTTCTGCACAGGCGAAAACAGCCGCTCAGCTCTCAGTCACATTAAAAAAAAAACATTTCTCCTTGGTTGGTTTTATCACCGTCTGGGGGCAGTAACCTCTCCTTTCTGTCCCACCACAACAACCCCACCCTGCACCCAAATGTGCAGCCAAGAGCTGGAGATTAAAAATGTAGTCACAGTGTAATGGAGATGATGTGATACCACATCGGGATGCGGACTGTAAACAGTGGCAATGGTGGTCGAGTCCCCCCCATGGTTGATCGTGAAGCAGATAAATGTGTAGCCAGCGGTGGTTAGAGGAGCTGTGCAGAGAAGCAGCCAGTTACAATCACCGCGGTTACGGATAGCACCACTGGGGTTAACGTGCATGGCTAGCGGTTTTTAAAGCATTACTTTGAGGGAAGACATTAACACGTGTGTGTGTGTGTGTGTGTGTGTGTGTGTGTGTGTTGGGGGGGAGGGCTGCAGTTGCGGCAATTAATCCTGCAGTGGATGTGCAGGGGAAACACATTTATTTGTATCCGGATGCAAATGCTTGTATTTTCAATGCATTGATTGTGCATCTTAGTGCTTAGTGCTTGTGCATGATAGTTGGAAGGTGTCGTGTGTGTGTGTGTGTGTGTGTGTGTGTGTGTGTGTGTGTGTGTGTGTGTGTGTGTGTGTGTGTGTGTGTGTGTGTGTGTGTGTGTGTGTGTGTGTGTGTGTGTGTGTGTGTGTGTAACATGGGGAAGAAGGGTTTTCTGGCCTTATGCCATACGAGATCACATCCTGTCTGCCTACACCTTGTTTACTGTTTCCCCCAATCACAACAGTACCTCCCTTCCCCTTGGCCTCCTCCAGAGAGACTACATACTACAAACTTTAATAGAATACACCGTCCAAAACTCAACGAGTGCGCGTGTACTAGTTTTGTAGGCACTAGTTTGTTTTTACGTCCCCAGTAGTTTCCACCAATGTACACGTATCGAAAGTCAGTTCAACCAGTATATTATAGAGACTATGTGCGTTACACCCACATCGAAGCTCAACTGGCCCGCTTTTTACTGTTGTAGAGCTTACGGGATACACTTAGCGATTTTAATGTTATATCCATTGGACGCGAGTCGTATCTGGGCTAATTAATTGAGTTAAAATATTTGTTAGGGCAGGGTACTTTGTGATTCGCCTATTGTGTAGATATATTGACGAAATGATGGGTCTATAGAGGGGAGTGCTTCTGTCCGACGGCTTTGCTTGGATGCCACCACAGGTACTCAAAATCCCACTGGACTCACCCACAGGACTCACCCACAGGACTCATACCGGTGATTGCTTGTATATTTCCACACGTTAGATCGCTGTAATTTGGAGCGTGAATATCTGTTGAATATCCAATATCTTTCTAACTTAAAAAATACTTTCAAACTAAATAAACCGCTATTGCGACGTGTGATTCTTTAATACACCACCACAGTAGCACTACGCTGCTAATGTCCCTTCAGGTTTTGATGTCGGGCCGCTCCTGGAAGGCAGGCAATATTGTAAAACTTGTCAAACATGGGTGTCACTCGGGCCAGCCACTATATGTGGGCGAACAAACCTATTTTATTCTCAACAACAATGGCAAAGGCTTTATTAATGATATAGCCTACTTAAAAACCTTACCCAAATACATATCAACATTAGATAAAATATATTTATAAGATGTCGGAAAAATGACTACAAAACGATTTTCAATTGCAATATTTTTGTAATAGTTTATGGTTTGCTTGACGAGTCCTCGTTTACATATTTGCAACCTTATTACATTCTACTTCATTTTCTGTTTTAATAGTCATTAGTTATTGCCAGTACATCCCAAGATTTATCCAGCTCTCCTCCTCTCTACCCCTTCACCTCCCCTCCTCTCAACACACATTCCCTCCCCTCCTCCCCCTCTCTGCTTTCCTCCACCTCTCCTCTCACCTGCCCTCTCCTTTCTCAACCTGTCCTCTGCCCTCTTTTGATGAATCCACTGCATTCGCCTCCAGCCCCTCTATCCTCCCTTTCGCATCGATGACAAAGCCCAAGCACACATGCACATACACATACGTATGAAAGGACCCACATTCATGGATTTGCAAAAGAAACAAAAAGGAAACACGCTCACTTGATCAAATCCACACTCACACAAACTCTAAAGAAGGCGTACAACAGAACTGTGCTACTACAGTTCTATCTGATGTTGTGCTGCCAGGAGTCAGACAGGAGCTCATCGATGGAGTGCAGCCATGCGGCGGCTTATTTCACATTTCAGTCAATACTGGATGAACGCTCAGCCCGCTGTGTGTGTGTGCGCATGCGTGCGTGAGTGTGTGTGTGTTTATGTGCGCCTGCATGTTTGAATGTGCACGTGTGCGCATGTATGTGCGTGTGTGCGTGAATGTATGTGCACGTGCGTCAGTGTGTGAAAAAGCACACATAATACTGTAGAGTAGCAGAATATTATTGGATGCAGTAGTATAGCATACACAATAGTATGATATTACTCGAACATACCATATTGCACTTATTCAGCACTCCCATTAAGATTGAATGCAACAATGCTCGAACAACAACAGACCTTCTGTTGACAAGAGACATTTTATTCAGTAATTGCTGTGCTATTCCGTGATGTTTTGACCTGTTCCGGGCGGTTTTGTTGTCATTGAAACTCAGTGTGCTATTGAACGCATCAAACCTCCTCATGCAAACACACTCTGAGACTAGTAGTTGAGGGACAATTTCATTAGTCAACTATTCAACTATGTTTACTATTTCAACGGTAAATAGTCTACATTCATGTTGCACTTCATCTCACCACTGAGGCCACTCAAAGTGCACTACATGCAATGCCTGATAGTCATTCATTCACACACTGACGGTGATGTGAATGTCAAGCAATTAAGACAAGAGGAGACTCAAAACTCAAGCACAGTTTTTATACGTCTTCTTTCAGGATCAGGTTAGAATGATAGCCACTTGCCAGCAAGGCCAGTCAAGAAAGTGCCTTGGTACAAAAATAAAATAAACAAAATTATCTCACAGGGTGAATGCCAAGCTTACAGTTTGGATTTTCCACAGGCTTTTTCCAGCAGGACCTAGCCATTTCTCACACCTGAAAAATGCTTATAGTTGAAGATTTTGCATCTGTGGAAAGCAAGAGTTGCAGAAATTGATTTCCACTGATCAACTTAACCAAAGAAAGGAAAATAGGCCAAGAAAAAGAAGAATATAGTAATAAAGCAAGGTGATACACAAAAGGAGATATCATGGTCCTCACTGAAAGCGTGCAGAATACCAAGACACATGAAGATCATTCTTTGTTTCCGCACGGCCAAGGGATTATGTTTGGGAATCCAAGTGCTGTGTTATCTAACTACAGATGTCCACTACGCAGTTGTTGCACATGATCTGTTCACATCATTAAAAAAAAAAGAAGAAATAATAGTATAATGATTATTATTGTAAATCATCAATCCTAAAAGAAATACTCAGTCTTCACTGTGGGATGGACACACTTAGGGGCGGTAGTTTCACCAAAGTTTGAACGCTGTTGCACAGTGACCCTGCTCTCCCTGTTGTACTCACACTGCAACTGTCAACCGCTACAGCCACCCGGCGTTTGGAGGTGACAGCCACTGACGCGCACACACCATTTTGGGGACAACTTCTCGAGCATGACGAGGACAGGAGAGAGGGGCCCAGAGAGCCACAGCACCAGCTAGCAGCACGAGGTAAACAGCTTTCTAGCTAGCAGGGATTCTGTTCCACCAATCAGTCAAGTCCTGATCAACACCCCCACACCCACCCCATGTGGGCTGTTTTAACACAGCAGGTGGAAGTGAAGCGAGAACATGGCTATAATACCAGGAATGCATGTACATACGTATACCTGTCTCGGAGTGTATGTGTGTGTGGGACATCGGGGGATTTGAACCCAGAACCTTTCAGCTGAGAGTCTTACTTTATTAATCCCAGACAGGAAATTCAGCTGTCACAGCAGAAAGTTCAGGACAAGATATAGACTAAAGATACACATCTCTATACATTCATCGACAATAGGGTTGCACGATAATGACAAAAATTCCCAATATTGATATTGCGATTATTCATTGCGATTGACAGATTATAGATTAATATTAATATTCTGCTGCTCCTACGGTGTATAAAAACCAATAATAATGTAATAAGTAAATAAGTAATTGCCGAGTTGTAACGGTTAGTAATTTGATTTGAATGTTATGAACATACAAAATCAGATGTATTTGCTGTTTGTTTTTCATTCTTTTAAATTTTTCCTTAACTAATTGTGTCCTTTCACGATGAGCTAATTCCAGGGGCCGAAATCCCAGATTTTTTGATTCGTATGCGATGAATGGGCACATCCCCTTAACGGACAACACCAACAGCCGTGTGACACTCTTACCCCGGTCGGTGTCGTAGAGGAAGACGAACTTGTTCCAGTCGTAGTGGTCCAGCAGCGAGAGCAGCGCCCCGCGGATGGAGGGCCGGAGCTGCAGGGTGAACTGGCTCTCTCCCTCGGTGGGGAAGCTGGGCGTGATGAGGCTGATGTGCAGCGCGCCGCAGAACGACGTCAGCGTGTGCACCGAGCGCTTGTCGTACAGGCCGAAGATGGCGAAGACGCCCCGCGAGTACTGCGAGCAGACTGCAAAACGGGGGAGAGGGGGAGAGAGAGGAGGGAGAAATAAAGAGAGAAAGAGAAACCTTAGAAGTGTTTTTGTATTTATTTACTGTGGTGTTTATTGCTTTGGATGTTTTAAATAGTTTGACGGGTCATAGTGGTGGTTTTGATTTTGAATTTACAATGAAAGAGAAAGAAAAGTGACCCAAAAGAAAAAGAGCCAGAGAGAGAGAGAGAGAGAGAGAGGAAGTGGGCATGAGGTAACATTTTCTCTGTGAGGAATGCACGCTTGGTTTCTTTAATGAGAGCCACTGAAATGCGACACGACAAACGGGTGTCACAATAAAAGTGACACCCGTTTGTCATCCCCATTTCTTCGTACTATTTTTCATCTAAAAATAATCTGCTGTACTGCCTCACCGGCTAAACAGTGAGTAGGAAACATAAACAGTACATGTCATAAGCACCGCGTTCACCTCTCCCTCGCTCTTTCTTTGAATCTCTTCATCGTTGGCCTATGAAGATGATTCACTCCAGAGTAAGAACTGTGTGTTTAAGATGGAACACACACACACACATATGAAAGGACCCACATGCCTGGATTTACATAAGAGGCCAAAAAGGACACACACACGTAATCAAATGCACACACACACACTAGGAGAAACTCTAAAGTAGGCATACACACACACACACACACACACACACACACACACACACACAAAGTGTTCTGCTCAAGGCTTCTCCTCATTAAATTGCAGTTTGGCTGTCTACAAGACCCATAACATAATTGCCCATTTTTCTCCTTCTCTCAGTCACTCTGTCTTTCACACACACACACACACACACACACACACACACACACACACACACACACACACACACACACACACACACACACACACACACACACACACACACACACACACACACACACACACACACACACACACACACACGAAACAGCAAAAAGGCATACAGCTTTTGCCTGCTACTTTTCCCATACACAATAATAAACAGACATGTTAAAGAGGCTACTGAAAAAATATAAATGAGCAAGGTGGATAAAACAGAGCCAGTGGGTGTGTACGTGGCTTCAGACTGTGAAGTTGTTATGCCTGCAATGGTTGAGATGTCACTGGTCAGGGACAGAGACTCCAGACTTACAGACTCACTGAGCACAGCCTTGTGGGCAAGAAAGGCACCATAGAGAGACCTGACTCCCCAGAGAAGATGAAAAGGCTGTGTGTACCCACTGTACACAAAGCCAGGTGGCTACCCAGCTGCATGCTCTATCCCCATGTGAGTGAACTATACCATTTTCCCACAGATCACACACACAAAGTCCTCCACAACACTGAAGTAGTCAGCCACGGCCATACCTGAGAGATACAAATATGCACAACAACAGCAGCGAGATATGTGGCATCTCTCGAACAGAAGCCGACAACAAATCCAGGGTAATGGACCTCCTACCCCCTGGCCACCCCCCATGGTCTGTCAATAATGTTTACAGAGATGGGTAAAGTCCTTCTATAACCTACAGAGATACAGATACAGATAGCTTCATTGGATAATTTGTTACAGTTGCTCAGCTCAATCCAGAAAGAAACATCAAAGTTAATAGAATAAAATAAAACACAACCAGCAATACAAACAAAGAAATACACATTTAATTATAGATACAATATGCATCTAACCAAACAGACTAAACTGAATTTAATAAAAAAATGCTTGTAGATTTATATACAATTTTTTACTGAAGCTAAAGTAAAGTAAGTGACTCTACTGTAAGTCCGAGGAAATAGTTTGATTAACTCAACCCTATCCCAACTATCACCACTTGCATCATTGATGTATTCCGCAATCTTTTTTGTTTTGGGGGTGACAGGCTTCACCTGAGCACAGTGTTAATGTGATGATGTCATTATCTGTTATTTAAGGCCTGAATGCATCCAATGGTAACTGTGAAATAATTACCCTGAGATTGCAAGCACAGCAGTCCTGCCCTCTCTTCCCGGCTTTCCCCCGGCATGAGGTAATGGCATGGGTCGGTTATGGCCATGTCTGGGCCAGCATATGGGTGTGTGTGTGTGCGTGCGTGCGTGCGTGCGTGCGTGCGTGGCCTAATGCATCATCAGCCTAATGATGCACATCTGGCCACACCTGCTCCCTTCACGGCGAGGACTAATTTAGCTAAATGTTTTTAATAATGTGTGTATGTGTGTGTGGAGTGTGTGTTTGTGATTGTACGTGCATGCAGTAAATTTGTGTGTGTGTGTATGCAGTAATTGAGTGTGTGTGTGTGTGTGTGTGTGTGTGTGTGTGTGTGTGTGTGTGTGTGTGTGTGTGTGTGTGTGTGTGTGTGTGTGTGTGTGTGTGTGTGTGTGTGTGTGTTCATGCAGTAAATGTGTGTGAGTGCATGCATGCGTGCGTGTGTCTCCCAGGGTATAGCGTGAGCAGCCAGACTCTCTACTCCAGAACTGTTCGCACGACCAAATGATGATCCCTCATGGGACCGGCCAGCCCGGCCAGTGGGTTGTGTTTACCCACAAGTCCTGTCAGCTACTGATATCGAAGCATTGATGGACTCTTTAAAACACCATTGGTAAGATGTTGTTTGGTTCATCGTTCAGCCCACAAGTATCTGTCGTGTGTAAGGCCCTAGTAGGACATTACGAGCAAACAGCAAGGTTTAGTTTATTCAGTAAATCACTTTGGTTCTGATTTAATTATTGCTGCATGTTGTGTGTAAGTGTAGCTTGTTGTTGGTATTGCTTTATCACATCAATGATGTTCACTGGCAGTATTATGCATTGCTCCCCTCTATATAAATCCTGCTTTGTAGGAAGCAGGGTGGTTGTTTGTTACAAGCATGGACATACACACAACTGTGGATTTTTTTTTCACATGCATTCAAATGTGAAAGAAAAAGGTTGATCCAAACCCTGACCATTTCTTCTTTATCCTTTATGAAATTCAACATTTCCGGAGCACTGCAGCATTGGCTATGTGGCAGGCTTAAGCTACTCCATGGCAACGCAGAATCTATACAATATTGCTAAATAAATGATAACAGGAAAAAGGTTTCTGTCAATCACAGTGACGGGTCATCATTAATTGTAGTGCAACCTGTGCACACACATGCACAAATGTGCATGGACACAAACACACTAATCTGTTCTAGATTCCATATTGATACCAAACAAAGTCACTAGCGAGGAGCAGGTGAGCAGCGGTCAATATTGTTTCCCTTAGCAACAGAACGCTGCCCGTACAGACTCTAAATGAAAAGTAGCCAAACACTGCTTGTAGCGAAAAGATTAAAACCACTACAGACAGGTAGCTTATTAAAGCTGTGCTTGGAATGGATGTGAAACACACACACACACACACACACACACACACACACACACACACAGCTTTGCAGGAAGCCTTGGTTTGAGCCTCCCTACTACACAATACCCCAATAATCATTTATTCTATCTTATAAAGGACGTTTCTATTGCGGTAAACAGACAAAAAGAGAATTAAAGGACAATCAAGAGCAGCGTGGATATGCCGCTGTGTTTGGAAGATTGATGTACAGTTCCAGGAATTTATGCTTTGAGTTAGTCCAGAACAAATTACTTCACTTATTTATATGCCCTACCCATGCTTCAGCCAATAACGTATTATAATGCAATCCACACCTAACTGACGACATGTCATCAAACTCCAAAAAACTGCATGTGTGAGCATGTTTACAGACACACCACTATAGTGCGGTACAGTAATAACACACTTTATTCATAAAGCACAGTCTAAAAAAATCCTGTGGTTGTGGCTGTCGAAGTTAACTTTCCTCACTGACCTTATAAGTGAAGATAATTCATTGATATTGCCTTAATGAAATCAACACCGGGATATAATCATGAATCATCCCATTAGGCTTACATCGGACCCAATGTTTGGCGTCGCGTTAGCGCCTAAGCTTTAATGTCTTAACACAATAACCTTTAAAGCAGCCACCGCTTTCATCCACTGTGGGTTGGCGAGGCAGATTGCTTTGGTGACAAAATGCACACACGCACGCACACACACAATTGGCAAATAATTGATCATGTGTGTTTCCTTGGTATCCAAGCGCTCCATTGACAGCTCGGTTGTAAAAATGTAGTGATGTATCAATCTTAACCTGCAGATTGATTTGTGATCTTAAAATCAATTATAATCCATTATAATAATACACTCCATTTGAAAATGGAAATCAGGCACTAAATCTGCAGATAGGCTAAGGCCTGGCGAGTGTCTCAATTTAATTTCGATAGTTTGGATTGACTTCAAGTCAAAGCCAATAGTCATTTCTGAAACGAGTGTTTAGCGTTTACACCTGTTAACCTTGTTGTAAATCCTTCTGGTGTAAGGAATTCGCATTCTCCAGAATGAAGAATAAACTGCTCTAAAAAAACATGCGTCTGATAAGGATTCCAAGGTCGTCTGGACACCACAGGGTCGAAATAGGATAGAGACAGAAACAAAACAAGCTTGTAAAATTCATTCTAAGACCGGGACAGTTAACAGGTGATTTTGCACTGGGCTGCTGAGGCTGACCTTCCAGAAAAGGAATCAGACCACGATACCCCAGGCCTTAATACAGACCCAACACACTGCATACTACACACTGCAGAAACCATTTGCCAACCGATTCACATTTACAGGACAACACACATGTACTACAATACGCTGGTGGAGTAGCAAAGAGATTGTCGATAACCTTTTACAGCCCAAGGACCCTTTGGTGGACAGAGAAAGAGAGTGAATGTGAAATGTGATACAGTATATGTAGGAAAGTAACTCTGTAAAAATAACAGTATAAGTGTAAGTGTAATATGTAACTGTACAAATGCAGAAACCGGTATAGATCAAAGAAAGCACTGACACAAAAATGTCTACAAATGGTTGGATTAAACCAGGAATTCATTGATGTTCACAATATGTTCACAATAAAATAATTTTGGCAGACCCCCTGGAGTGCCTTTGCAGACCCCCTAGTGTTGGTGGACCCCCAGATGGTGACCCTGGCCAACAGGATTTACAAAACACTCATCATTCTAGCTGGCATTCCACTAGTTGGGAGGAGCTTAGCTTTCTTGAGGGGCCATGGACTTACTTGGGCCTCACCAGGCTTGCTCATCAATCCAACTCTGTGGCTTGGCTTCAATGCAATTGTGGAAAACCTCTCGAGTGACCATGCTGGCCGGTTGAAGCAATTAATCTACACTTGCTATTTGCATCATTATAATGGCTAGATGCATCACCTCAAATAAGCTATTAAACAAAAGGGTTTCAACACCTAAAAGAAAAAAGGGTTTGACCATTTATATGGAACCAGGGTTCCAAACTAACACCTGCTCCCAGCATATGGCATATAGATTAGTGTTAAATGTAGCATGTATTAAATCTATTATAGCGTTACATTTATTAAAATGACTACATTATCCTGGTAAAGCATTTCAGGGTTAGCTTGGACGGGTAGTTCAAGTAGGGGGGGAATGAAAGGGGGCCGGGGGGGGGGGGGTGCACAGCGAGGGGGGGGGGGGACGTTCGACGGAAGGGTGAGTGAAGGCGGTGCGGTGGGGGTGGTGGGTGGGGGGTAGAGAGTGCATGGACCAGGGGGGGGAGGCGGGGGTGGGGGGAGGTGGGGGATTTCGAGACAGCGTGGGCGGATATGGTACACAAGTACATGCTGTGAATGGGTATAGGTGGGGGTGCTTGAGACAGAGACGGTTTACTGGAGTGCTTGTTTAAATTGTGTATTTTATTTTTATAACCACTGGTTCATTTAAAACACTTGTGTTTGTGCTACAAAACAAAGACACACACTACACACGCATAACACAGGCACATCGAGGGGGGGGGGGGCCATCATGTCAAACTGCTCAAACACTGGTGCAGGTGAGGGGTGGAATGATGGCGCTACGATGACAAGCGAGTGGATGGCGGTGAAAGGGGTGGGGGATATGGTGGGGGTGGGGGGGGGGGGACTTTCAGCGACAGACAGGAGCACTCAGCGCTGGCCGTTTGGACTGTACATTCTCTCCCCCGTGCACACACCAGTGCTACTGACCCTGAAACAGCATCCGCTGGCCTCACACACCACTGCACAAACAGGTCAGAGTGCATGACATTATACACACACACACACACACACACACACACACACACACACACACACACACACAGACGTTTGAAAACATGCACACGCACACAACCACCCCCGCCAAAAATGGATGGGTTAAATCCATGTTTATTTTACATAACCACTGGTGATTAAAATTACAACTAGCCACTTGTGTTTTGTTGGCTCTCTAGCTATCCAAAACTTCCACACCCAACCCCTGAAAAAGCACACTTATTTAACAATATTTCTTAATGGTGCCATGGAGCCACGATCGGGGTAGTAAAGTAAAGGTTACTACACTCTCTCCCCTAGTGGTTGAGTTGCTTCATCATCTGTCTTTTCTGCAAAAGAGCTGTGAATGAGGGGATGGTGGTAGTGGTGGTGGTGGTGGTGGTGATGGTAGTGGTGGTAGTGGCAGGCTGGCTGGCTGGGGAGGAGGAGGGCCGTAAATGTGGGCGGGAAATAGTGACACACTTTCTGTTCTCGCCCGCAGGTGTTGCAACACATGTCCCCTCCCTCTGGCGCACGCACACACACACACACACACACACACACACACACACACACACACACACACACACACACACACACACACACACACACACACACACACACACACACACACACACACACACACACACACACACACACACACACACACACACTCTTCTAGAAACACCCTATTTTCATGGTGCTGACTGGCTTAGTCCACTCAGTGCTGTCAATTGTATTGATCCCACCACAGTGTGCAAGCATCCACGATGTACCGCTCATTTTAAAGCAGAGGGAAAACCTCATCAAAAACATAAAAAAGGACAGCCAATAAAAGGACGTGTTTATTGGTTGCTCTATAAACGGTTGTTAAACAGCAACAGCCACTGCTCTCGTGTAAAGCTGCTGTACACGTGGTCATCATGGACACTGTACACATTAAACCTGGTTAACATTGGAGTACATTTCTTTCTCTTTCGAACGACCCCAAACACTTTTTGGGCCAAAATGTAATATGTATTCCCAGGCCAAGTTCCTCAATCGACATGACCCCAAATGACCCGCCCCCACCCCTCCCCATAATGTGTGTCTGCAGTGAGGTCAAATCTGGTTGCAGTTGTTGGTGAGATAGTGTGTTGCTGTGTGTCCATGTGTGCACGTGTGTGCGCATGCGGGAGTGGGTGGGTGGGTGCGTGCGTGCGTGCGTGTATTTGTGAATGTGTCTGTGTGTGCATGCGTGCGTGTTTGTCCGTGTGTGCATACATGCGTGCGTGTGCGTGTATAAGAGGTGGTCAGTCAATACTGTACCTCTTTTGTGGATTTACCATCAGGATATAGGCATACGTGGAACACAGTAGAGTATAAGTATACGTATTGTCGTGCGTTCTCGACGTCTGACGCCGGCGCTCGTGCCACACCAGACCACAGACTGCCGCAGCTTGCGTGCGTGTGTGTGTGTGCCGCATGTGTGCACGTTAACGATTTGGTGTGTATTGACTGTGCACACGCCTAGGATGTAGTGACTTTGGCGACCGTGCCGTTAGCATTCCGCATGCCGTGGAGCAGCTCTGCGCATTATCTGTCTCTCGTGGGATGAGATAAGAATGATAAGAAGAATAAAGAGCGAGAGTGAGAGCAAGAGCGAGAGAGACCCCCAGGGTGTCAGCGCGCTATATGTCTATACCACGCATGAGTACCACCGATAGACCACCCCTCACATTCATTGCCTGTAACACACACATACACATGCATGCGGCAATCTGCTGTGTCCACTTGACTTCATCTCCCACCTTGCCACTGGGGAGAAGAGGGTTGGGGGAGGTGATGCTTGGCTGCTTGGCTCATCAGCTAGACCCTACTGCCCATCTCACACACACACACACCCTCCCTGGCCACATCCAACACACCTGCATACACACAAGTGTTGTCTAAGAGGGTTAGATGAGGTGTGTGTGTGTGTGTGTGTGTGTGTGTGTGTGTGTGTGTGTGTGTGTGTGTGTGTGTGTGTGTGTGTGTGTGTGTGTGTGTGTGTGTGTGTGTGTGTGTGTGTGTGTGTGTGTGTGTGTGTGTGTGTTGTCTATTTGTGATTGTCAAGAGAGTATGGGAGCGAAGCGAGGAAATCTGTGTTCGTAATCGTTGTGTAATTGCATATAATGTATCGGCTTAATGCCTGATCCCGGATCATCAATTCTGTGTTGACTCCTTCCCCCACACGCCCCTGCACCTGACAAGCTAAACACAGCCTTGCGCAGCAGATGACACCACATTGGCCAGTTAGCTTGATGTGCTATAAATGCTATACAATCAGGCAGTTTAGGTGGATCCCTATCATTGCAGTGCATTATACACACACACACACACACACACTCACACTCACACACTCACTCTTATATGTATATATATATATATATATATATATAAAAAACACACATTTGGGAGAAGGCAGGAACAATATATTCAAGAGGATCTCCAAGGACAAAAGGAAATGTCTATCAGAAACCGCAGCTTGATCAGCTAGCTGTGTAATTATGCTAAGTGCACACTGTAGCCGTTGGACACTTAAACTATGGCTTTGCCCAGCTCCTCCCACTTTCTGCTTCATGGCCACAGCGATGCCCTCATCGGGGCACCCACTATGAGTCAGCGTGATGATGCACACTACTGGCAATGACAACAATTGGTGCGAAAAAAAACGAAGAATGAAAGAAAAATAGAAATACAAAATATAAAAAAATTTAAATAAATGAAAGCCGAAAGGAAGAAAATCGAAAGAACGAAAGAATACAATAACGACATCAAACATACATACAAACCGAAGGCAGGGATTCTGGGCAGGTTTGGTTACGATGCACAAAACAGCGTAAATGAAAAGCATTGGGCATCAAGGGATGACTGAACTAAACTCCTTGTAAAGCCGTTACCACTTAGCATCTATAAAACATGAGCTACAGTAACTAGGAGGTGTCAAGAGGAGATGCAAAAAAAGATGTAGGAAGTAGGTACAGAGACTGTAACATACTATAACAATTATTATACAATACATGAGTAGGACATATATATATATATATTTATCTATCTATATGTGTGTGTGTATGTGTGTGTTATGAACAGTGTGGCACAGGACAGTTGTGGCCTATAAGTTGGATCTGGGTGAATTATTCAGCAGAGGCATTAACATGATAAAACGTCACGGGATAGGTGTTTTGTCACCATTTAATAACCTTAAAACAGGATCCTCAGAGAAAGGTCAATGCTGCAGAAAAAAATGCAAATAAAAGATTTAAAGCCTTCCTAATATTGCGATGAATTTGCCATCAGATGGATTCAACCAATCTGGGGCCAACACAAATACATTTTCTCAGAATAGCTTGATATGTGCTTTATGAATATTCATCTGGCATGTTAATTGAATGTGATTTGAAAAGACCGGAGGGGGGGGCAATCATTTGAGGGGTGGTTGTTAATGATATTGTAATTGATGACTTCAGGAAACACTGTTAGTTTTGTTTAAGTAACAAACCACAAGGTGAAAAAAAAGTCTCTCTCTCTCTCTCTCTCTCTCTCTCTCTCTCTCTCTCTCTCTCTCTCTCTCTCTCTCTCTCTCTCTCTCTCTCTCTCTCTCTCTCTCTCTCTCTCTCTCTCTCTCTCTCTCTCTCTCTCTCTCTCTCTCTCTCTCTCTCCCTCTCTCTCCTCTCTCTCCCTCTCTCTCTCTCTCTCTCTCTCTCCCTCTCTCTCTCTCCCTCTCTCTCTCTCTCTCTCTCTCTCTCTCCCTCTCTCCCTCTCTCCCTCTCTCTCTCCCTCTCTCTCTCTCTCTCTCTCCCTCTCTCCCTCTCTCCCTCCTCTCTCCCTCCCTCCCTCCCTCCCTCCCTCCCTCCCTCCCTTGTCCAGTTACCCTGCTCTCTAATGCAGACTCCATATCTGTAGTCCATCTTTATGCTCACCGAAAAAATGCATATCTGCATGAAATAAACTTCTGCTCATACGAAGCGATATCTCTGCTTATGCTGCTTTCTTTTGTTTAGCTAGGACATTTTTTAATGAAATGTACTTGGCTTTTTGTTTTACAACAGCATCTGTATTGCATAGCGCTGGAGCATAGACTGTAAAGAATAACTGGGTACACAGATTACAATTAAATGAAAACATTGTGGGTGAACTTCTCTAGACACAGGTGTTAGCTTAAAAAAAAAAACTTCACTGGGACAATCCCACTGGTGGCTTAATAGTTCGAGTCCCCAGTTCCAGAGTGCCTTGTATGACCCCTGTTTGACCCCTGGGTGGTTTTTCCCCTTTCTGTACCGGGGGCTATTAACATGCTGCCTACACCAAAGTACACATGCACGCAAAAATGGCCTACCACGTGTCTAGGTGTACAAAATCTCAAATCAGAGAGAACATTAACAAAATAGAGCTATGCTGTTGTCTTCAGTTGTTTCGCGTGTGTGTGAGGTTGAGCAGTGCGCAAACACATAAACACTAACACAGGCAGACACACCAACCACATTCACTGTCTCTGAAGCACAACCACACACACACACACAGACACAAACACCGTGAGTAGAGTAATTCTCGGTCTGAGGACAACAGCTCCTTCTTCAGCAGATCCTGTCAGATACACTCATCCTCAGAAATGCACCAGGCTGTCTCTCACACACACACACACACACACACACACACACACACACACACACACACACACACACACACACACACACACACACACACACACACACACACACACACACACACACACACACACACACACACACACGGAGTTCCTCCAGCAAATGTCTGAAGAGTCAGGATAAAGTCTGGGGGACAGTCAGGAAAAAAAATATATATTTGCTTTTTCTTTCATCCGAAATGGGAGGACAGCAGAGTGGTGATTCGGGGGGGGGGGGGGGGGGGGGGGGGGGGAGGGGACGTAGAGGTGTTACATAACAACAGTTAGCTAAGGTGACTTCAAACCAACAACACAATCATCCCGAACATCTCGAGGGTGTGTGTGTCGTTGGTGAAGAGGAGTCTTCATGTAATATTGGTGAATCGGCCAATGAGCTCAGATGCATTTAACGTCAATAAAGCACATGAATAATTAGGAAAACAAAAGGGGAGAAGCAGGAGAGAAGCGGCATGATTAGAGGCGCTTAAACGTGAAGCGAGCGTCGCCTTAAGCGTGTCATCTCATCAGCTCGCACAAATAAATTAAACAACAGCCACACCGTGACACATTCATCACCGTCGCACTGCTGTTTTCTATCAGCATAATACATTTTCTTCCTCCGTCTCTCTCGCTCTCTAGTCGTCGCGTTATCTCGGGCTCTCTTTATTTTAACATTAACATGTGGTGTGGGAAATAATGAGTTGACAATGCTACAACCATCACTTTGTGACGAGATGTGAAAGGTTAACACCGAGGGTGCGTTCACTGCACTTCACGATGACGAAATTCTACAAACAAACAAACATCGACCAGAGAACAATTCTATCCTTTGGCTACCGACGATCAAGCAACGCTGTTTCCTTTGGTGTCCTGCAAATGACATTTTCCTCTGTGCTGCTCAAACGCTGGCGTGGCAGCAGAGATATGCCGTCCTATATTTAGAAGAAACGCTTAAAGCAATTCAAAAGAGCAGGAAGAAGAAGAAGAAAAAAAAACATTTGAGGAATAGCCTGGAAAAATGGCAGGAGTCGTTTGCAGCGGAGCTTGTCAGCACATGTTAAGGTTCCCCAGGATATCCCAGCAGGAGTGTTCAATCTTGTTGCCATTTAAAACCATGAAGAAAAAAAATTGGAGAGACACGCAGTTACAGTAACAAACAAACAAGCATGATTTGTTTTTGCCTTTGCAGCACTGCAGACACTCTGCAATTCATTGTGATGTGTGTTAGTACACATGCCCTAATGGCATGTCCATGTACTTAGGGCATATATTGTTTGTTTATCCTTGAAAGTTATTACATCTGTTTTTTAGTTATTTGTTTAGTCTGTTGTCTCGGTGCGTGTTTGCGGTAACCTCTCTGGAAGGTCCATCTTTGATTGAATATCTGTCCTAAAAGTGTTTTTCTGTTATCTTTTTAATGTGCTTGCTTTAGAGCTTTGTGTGTTGGACAGCGGCCTATGTTCTCCCCCAGTGAAACCGAGGGGTTGACAATACTGTAAACAAACTAAACTCCACATGAAACAATATAACTCGACCTGACTCTGCAGTCACGCTCGTTTGTGGGGCACTTGGTGTTCTCCTGGAGTCACTACACGATTCTCCCGTCATTCGCCCCCCCCCACCCCTCCACCATTTTGTCTCTTCTTTTACAAGTAGGGATACTCATCTGTACGTTTGTGTTGTGCCTCATTTGAAGGTTGATAGGGTGGGTGGGGGGGAAGGGGGGTTGGATAAAACTAAGACCAGCGATATGCTCACGCATATATAAATAGGGTCATCTTGAGATTGTTGAAACTGCAATTACCAATCACCAGATACGTGTATTGAGTACTGAGGGGGTATCAGCTGCTTTGCAATTAAAGCGTTGGCTTTCTTCAGACTCATGGCTCAGAAACCACTATCTGATTATATGGAATCCCGGGGTTAATGGAAGACATAATGCCATTGGCTGAACTCGGGATCACATCTGATTGAATGTTCATATACATTCATAAAATGTACCCATGAATGCGATGGAGTTCTCATTTATCTGGTAATATGTTTTTGCTGATTCAACAATATTTAAATGTATGCAACACCATCCCCCAATGCTTTAAACATACATATGTGCATCCCTAAAAATGCAGCATTGCAACATGCATTCATCTATCACATGAGATCTTGTGCAGTGGGCACTGAACCCCAGCACCCACCTCCCAGTTCTGTGCATGTACGAATGACCACATTGTGATTAAAAAACAACAATTAGTGAGGGACAAAACACTGTGATAAGGAAAGGAAAAAAGGGAAAGGAAACTGGAGCTTGAAGAGAAGGAGAAGGAAGTCTACCAATCAAATCTGACTGTAAGGGGACAGAGAGCGCTAGACACTGGATGGGAGAGCTAGCATGAAAAGGACCATAGTGGAGAGAGAGAGAGAGAGAGAGAGAGAGAATGAGCAATGGAGGGAGGGAGGAGAAAGTGAGGGAGTTAATGAGTGAGAGAGGAAGGAAAAGGAAAGAGGAACAGGGAAAGAGAGCGAACGATAGAAGAAAGGGTCCAACAGAGCGATCAAGGCAGAAAGAAATAGAGAGAGCGATTAATTGAGAGAGGGCAATAACGAGAGACAGTTAGAGACACAACAACAAAGAGCAATAGAGAGAGCAGGATAGGGAGAGAGCGAGAGCAACAGCAAGAGTGAGAGCAAAAGAGAGAGATATGGAGAGCCATAGCCATAGCCAGTGAAGAGAGCGAAGGGTGTTGATTGAGCGACAGCACTCAGAGAGCATGTTCCTGCTTAACTGGGGCACCGCCGGTCACCGGATGGGAGGGCTAATGAGGAGACAGATGCGCCAAAACACGGGTGACTCCACGCAACGTCCGCCAAGGAGCCTGGATGTGTGTGTGTATGTGTGTTTCGGAGCAGGGAAGTGAAAGTCTGTCACGGATAATGTTTCAGTCACAATCAAATAAAAACAACCAAGGTCTCGCATACGTATACACACACGTGTGTGTGTGTGTGTGTGTGTGTGTGTGTGTGTGTGTGTGTGTGTGTGTGTGTGTGTGTGTGTGTGTGTGTGTGTGTGTGTGTGTGTGTGTGTGTGTGTGTGTGTGTGTGTGTGTGTGTGTGTGTGTGTGTGTGTGTGTAATCCCTTAATGAAGGGATCGAACGGTATGACCTACGGTATGAAAACCATGTTAACCTGGGGTACACACATGCATAAAACATTCACACATTATGCTCTCAGACAGTCCATCTCTCAGGACACACCCCCATTGCTGTAATATATGACAGGATCCATGGCTATAATGTTTAGGGGACATGCAAAATGAACTCGGTCTAATCATTAATAATTCCCTGACACATGTTACATGTGAACTCAACAGAGCACAACGCAGGCTGTGTGTGTTGATGTAGCTGCCATTTTCAAACATGGCATGCCCACAGTTAACAACATATCTAATGAAAACAAATGGAAAATTACATTTGGTTGTGTACAGTGAAAAATAAACCAAAACAAAAAAAGGTTACATAACAATATAAATGCGTTTTTCACCTTAAAACTTAAAAACCTTACCCAAGGTATACAAGGAAGGAATAAAAGGTAAAGATCTATGAATTGTGGTATTGCAAATCGTGTTCCCTGCCAAGGATGTTATATTTTAACCAACCCAATGTGTCCGTCCTTCTTCCTGTTGCTCTGTGGGACGATCAATAAGGAAGGTTGGATTCTAATCTCATTTTTAGGGCAGGGCTGTTACTGGAAGTGCTTGTGTTTCGCAGGATATTGCACACCTTCAAATCCACACATTATCATCCAATTCCATTCTAACGGTTTCCACTTGTTCCACACATACTGTATGGATGCACACACACACACACACACACACACACACACACACACACACACACACACACACACACACACACACACACGTCCAGGACCCTGACTGCGTGTTAGTGTTTCAGGTGTGAAAGTGAGTACTTCTATTTGGAGGTCCAGGGCACCAGCAGAGGTACTTTATCAACTAACATGTACCGTGGGACACAAAGACTCCCTGTGATGCATCTTGTACTAACATACAGATGGGACTATGTGTGTGGATGTGTGTGGATGTATATGTTCATTGTACTGCATGTGAAAAGTCAGCTTCTGCAAATGTATATTTGTGTGAGCACGTGTGTGTGTGTGTGTGTGTGTGTGTGTGTGTGTGTGTGTGTGTGTGTGTGTGTGTGTGTGTGTGTGTGTGTGTGTGTGTGTGTGTGTGTGTGTGTGTGTGTGTGTGTGTGTGAGCATAATAAGATGGAAGCTATACGATCACCTAACTAGTATGCTTGTATGCACGGCTGTACACACCCCCATACCTACACGGGCACATCTCTCTTCCCTACCATTAGATGGTCTGCCCCTGTGTCACCCCAGTCATAAAAAGACCATACTGTACTGATCAACAATATTGAGCGCATCCCTCATCTCCCCACGCCTACAGGGTCCATTGCAAGGCAGAGACTTCCAGATCCTGAGTATGGACAGGAGAGGAGAGAGGGGAGAGAGGAGAGTCGGGAGGAGAGGAGAGAGTAGTTGAGAGAGCAGAGGAGATGAGAGAGGGGAGGAAAGGAGAGATGTGAGCAGATGAGATGAGAGAGGGGAGGAGAGGAGAGATGAGATAGTAGAGAGGAGAGAAGGGGCAGAGCGGGTCTCTCTCAGTCTTCTTTATAAATCTCTGATCCGCCGCCAAACGCCAGACAGGAGTCGCTGACCTCATTACAGACGGTTACGAGCGTTATCAATGCCGTTTTGGGCCTCCGCAATTTATCTGTCCCCCCTCCTCCAGCCCTATTTTGCCTTCGCCAAGCTCTGCCTGTGACTCCGGCCATGCTAAAGGGAGCAAAAGAAGCTAAACGGAAGGAACTCCACTGAAAGAGATCTTTAACTAGCAAAGGCGTTGATCTAGTTGTCCAGATACAAGCCACTGGCCTGGACAGGGCATGGGAGAGCACCATATAGGGGAGGTAGTATAAGTAGTGGTAATAGTAGTAGTGGTGGGGCTTTATTTGGTTGTGGTGGTGGTGGTCGTAGCAGTATTGACATGGAACAGCATTATCCAGTGTGCATGAATCCATATCAATGTACTCCATGCCGTGATCTTAAAAGTCTGGATGCCAGCTCGATGCTCTGCCAAGTTTAAATATCGGGAGGTAGAGATATGGGCCGCAGAGCAACTCTGCCTCTAAGCAGTACTTTGAGCTTAATCTGCCCTTGCTCTTCAGTGAAAACCCAGCTTTGTACATTTTGGAGAGAAAAAAGTAACGAAAATAAGTAAGAGGTTTCGTTTCTGTTCTCTGTTCCCTTTCCAAGGCCAGAGTCAGCCGTGCCGAAAAGGACACACAAATACTTTTCACCAAATGTTCACCGTGGCAGTGTACTTCAATTTCAGTTTACTTTCCAGTGGAAGGTAACGAGCAGTGAAGTGTACAAAAACATACAGCCTTGGCCACTCTCTTGTAATTACTGCCGGTTAGTTCATGACACACACACACGCACAAGTTGTCCAGATACACACGCAAAACAAAGGCAAAACAAAGGCAAAACAAAGGCAGAGGAATGGCTGACATAAAAATAAGTCAGTGTTGGCTCAACTTAAAGAGCGAGGAAGGGGGGGCGGGGGGTTAAAGGGTGTGTGTGGGGGTTCCCTTTATACAGGAGGAGCATCATCTGGTATGTGTGCCTCATTAACTCGCTCTTAACTCCCCTTGGAGAGGGTAGAATGAAACAACGAATGACAGTCAGACGCAATGGGGAGAGAGATAGAGGGGGGGAGAGAGATAGAGGGAGGGAGAGGGGGAGGGAGAGAGAGACCAAGATAAAGACGGAGAGAGGTAGAAAGAGAAAGAGAGGAGAAAGAGAGAGTGGAAGTGTGTGAATGGATCAGAGGATGGAGGGATGCAGATGAAACCAATGAGAAAGAGTTATGGCGAAAGTGTCAGACTTGCATTTAAAACAATAAAGAGATCTCTATGGGCCATATCCACATATGGCAGCCCTCTTGGTTCTAAACCGCAGCTGGATGGGGGAACTGAATGCAGAACTCTGCATTCAGTTTCCCCATCCAGCTAGTGTTTGAGAACCAAGATGGCCGCTATAGGCGCATCAGGCCCACAGAGACTATAGTTCTCCATCATAACCACACAGCAGTGTTGTGGCTCGACCGCAGCCATCACCAGGCTTATGGAGTTCAATAAGAAGAGCGCAGATCAGATGCCATAAAATCAACCAGTTGGGTACAAGTTGTACGTATGGGATTCCTTGTTTCTAATCCATCACCCTTCAACCTAAAGGAATGGTTTAGGTTTAAATCACAGCTACGGTAGGGGGCCAAGGCGACCGCACCCACAACGCACTCGATTGTATCCATTAGAATGAAATCGCCCATGATTACCATGGGAGTCATACGAGAATAGCTTGTCACCCCACCGCAAACGCCAACAACCCCAGTCTCAGTTGCTCTCCTCTTCTTCCCCCTTTCTCCACCACTCTCTCGTTCACTTTCTTTTCATACTCGCTCGCTTCTTCTTGTCCTCTACTTTCGCTCCGCGTTTCTTTCGACGACGTGCGGTAGATGTACACAGAGGGAAGGGCTGACTGAGCGCTTTCTGGAAGAGGTGCGGTGAGAGCGAGAGCGAGAGACAGAGACAGAGACAGACAGACAGACAGAGACAGAGAGAGGTGAGAAGAGCAGAGAGGTCGGAGGAGAGGATCGGTCAGGAAAGGCTTAAAAGAGGAGATGCTAAAGAAGGCATGGACAGAAGTAAGGAGAGGAGAAGTGAGGAGAGGAGAGACGAGGGGAGAAGAGGAGAGGAAAGCAGAGGATTTGAGAGGAGAGGAGAGGAAACAAGCTTAAAAAATGAGAAGTTAAAGGAAGCGAGGACAGACGTTAGGAGAGAAGGAGAAGAGAGACTAAATGGGAGGGGCAGACTAGTGATGGTGAAAAGAAGTGACAAGAGGGCTAAAACAAGAGAATGCTAAAGGAGAGGTCAAAAAAAGATTCAAAGAAAGACAGAAAAGACTCAAAGAAAGAAAGAAAAAACAAGTACTTTTCTGGACAGAATCCAATAGAGGAGAGGAGAGAAGGAAGGAAAGGACTGGAGAAGAAGTTAGAGGAGGAGAGGAGAGTAGGAAGATGACATAATGGGTGAGGAGAGGAGAGGGGTGAGAGGAAAGGAGATGAAAGGGGAGCAAACAGGAGGAGAGGAGACAAGATGACAGGAGGAGAGAGGAAAAGAGATGATAGGAGTGGAGTCGAGTAAGAGGAAAGGAGATGAGAGGGGAGAAGGAGAGGAAAGAGGGGAGTGGAGAGCTTGGATTGGAGGGTGAGTCATTACCGCCGTGCGGCGTGGAGATGCAGCGGGGCTGTTGGGAGGACGGTGGCGGTGGATAGTGTGTGTTCTCCTCCCACCGTGAGCTGTGAGTGAGGAGTCTGAGAATGTCAAGGACATCTCATGGACAAGCCTCTCTCCTTGCATGCCTCGCAATACCAACTGCTCTTCAATTTGCAGTCGCGTTTATACAGGTGTGTGTGTGTGTGTGTGTGTGTGTGTGTGTGTGTGTGTGTGTGTGTGTGTGTGTGTGTGTGTGTGTGTGTGTGTGTGTGTGTGTGTGTGTGTGTGTGTGCCTCCCTGTAAGAGAATGAGTGAGTGCTATATTTCACATTCAATAGAAATTGGCGGATCGCAGAGACAAGATGGAGGCTTTGTGGCGCAGGATCAAGAAATGGGCCAACGTTGCTAGCATACCGCTGCAGCCGCCCCCCCCCCCCCCCCCCCCCCCATACACACCCACACAACTATAATTGACCAAAACTCTGGCAATAATTGATCAAGACCCTCACATGTTTTATCACACTTTCATGGGCCCCCTTTGGGCTACGGCTCAGATTAGGGAGTGACGTCAGAACACCTCATTTGTGTGACTTGTCCTACATCCATGAGCTGTGGGATTGTTGCGCGCCAACATAGCAGCTCCAACAAAGTCCCCTGGGGTGTTATAGGTGTGTGGCCCGGAGCTTTGTCGTCTCCTTTTCCGCACTTTTTATTATGACCTGCTCTTTTTTAATGGCAAGACTTCACATGTAGAAGCACACACTTGATGTGACTTTATGCATTGCTTGAACAGGTTTCTCAATGTTCCTTTACCGCTGCGCGGTTGAAATCATTTCTTTCTTCACCACGTGGTTTGTCCGTTCCATTCCAATCCCGCAGTCTCCTCTGCAATGTGCGTGTTCCCCTATATGGTACAGCATTATTAAATGAAGCCTCGAATCCTCTTTTCGCCGTCGTTCGGGGCCATAAGAAGTACACCGCCAGCCTTTACATGTGCCCATATGTGCCCGTTTACTGTATTAACCTCAAGACGCAATACTGCAGCTACTTTAACCCCCTTGGGCTTCAAGCATCTGTATCTTTGTACCACACCACTTGCAGGCTACGTTAATGGTATGAGATTATCTTTTATTTTTACATTCCACCCCACCACCAAATGTTTTGATCAGACTTGTCCATTCATGCAAGGCCTCTGTCTGCAAATGGGGCTCATCAGACGTGATGCAAGCGTAACAAATTGCCCAATCAGGGGGTGATCACATGCTGTTCTCTGGCCATTTACAGATGGACTCGTGTCATGAAGGGGCAAAGCTGTTCCATTCCATAGGGAACAGGCAAACGTCCCGTGTTACCATACAGGCATGCACGCACACTTACATTCGCACACACAGGCAGACAAAAACAAGGTAAATGGCTTGTGGGATAAGACTAATAACTATATATGTAGTACTCGTGATCCACTCCTAATGATAGTCATCGTCGGAAGAGCGCAGGAACAGCGAAGGGTGACAGATCACACAGAGAGGAGATTCGATTTTGTGTGTGTGTGTGATGCGAGTGGGAATGGGAATTGATGGGAAGTGGCACTTAGATTGTTGAAATCGTTCAAGTGTTCACTAATTATGACATATTGCAATTCCACACCGTGGTAGCTGCCTGCGTTGTTTGACAATGCATAAAACAACAGACGTGGAACATTCACGCACAGCGGCATTTATGGGTAGTGGGTACCCGAATAGATGACCCTTATTGGGTCCTAGCCCAGTACCCAAAAGTACCCATTGAAAGTATTGAAAATAATATGAATAAATACATATGGATTAATAACGAGTTTGCCAAATTGAACAGGGCAAACCTAGGATTGAGCTCATAACTGTCATCATCGCAACTGTTTTATTTTTTATTTTGAAAGTCACAAGACTGCATATGATGTCTGCCAACCTATGTTCAAGGACTTCTGGAGAAACAAAACTTTAGTTGCTCGTCAATTCGTCTTCGTGCGAGGGGGAGGAATAGTCCATTAAACATGTCAGGGGTTTATATTGTTTGTGTCCGATTATTATTAATTATTTACAGTTCAATTTAATATACACATATTCAGACAAAAAATACATTCATAAAGTGAACAGTTGGAGTTACATTTTAATTACAAGTGCTTAAAGCGAACACACTTCTCTTGTGTGGTAATGCCAAAGCAGTTGACGGCGGAAAAAGGTATCCGTCACGTGTGGAATTGCATCAAATCTAAGAGCACATCTTAGAAGGAGGCAAAACCTCCAGCAGCTACAGTTGGGGTCCTTCTAGGCTTTTGCGAGACGTACCAACGTGACCATTTGCTCTTATTGGAGTGGCAATTGTTTTTCATTTTGAGAATACATGGCTAATTTAGACATTTGACTGACAGACATTAGTTTAATTTCAAACTGCATTTTGCATTTGGAAGATGTATCTATGTTTTTACCAAGTCATATATCAGTTACCATCAGAACTATAAGTCACCGGTGTAGCCTACCAAGTTTAGTACCGTATTATTCGAAAATAAAGCCGTGGCTTGAATCCCAATTTTACTAACCAAATCTGTCACTGCAGCTTATTTTTAAAAAGGTAGATTTTGCAAACACAAAGTTCACAAATTTCTGCGCCATTTTCATTGATTTGCATTTGAGTGATAAAACATGAAGTTCCTTATGCTGTCAATAACCACATCGATAAGATGTGGTTTATACTACAGAGTGGCATATTTATGGTATTTTGAAACATACAACCCAATTTTTTTAAGGCAAACATTGTTTAGTTGGAGATAAGGTAGGATATAATAAGTTCTCAACATAGATCTACAGTTGAGAACTCTAGATCTATGGATATATTGTAACATTTGAGAGACATTCATTTGAGGGACAGGGTTAGTAATGAATCAAGCATTTGAGAACTCTACTCTGCGCGTATGGCAATGTGTGTCCGATATATATTTTGTTTGTTTCAGACAGACAGAACCCACACAATTATGTCTGCGATGATGAATACAGATTGACATTCAATAATCCCCTTTTTTGCTTCCTAATCTCAATAGCTCATAAAGAGTCAGATTAGTCTTGTTTACACATTGGACAATGTTAACTGCCAAACCAAGGTGATCCATACCGTCCCAGCCCTATACAACCCCATAGCTCTTGTCCATCTTTCTCCTTCCCATGGTGGAGATGGATGAGGAGGAGAATATAGAAGATCGGAGCTACAGTAGCTCCCAGTCAGGGAAAACCGGGTCAACTGTACGAATCAGCTCCTCCACCTTCTCCTCCTGCCCTCCATAGGGAGTCCTTCTCCAATGGATCTGAACCTTTGACCCCCTGCACTGGCTGCAAATCAAGGAGACAACTACCTCTGAAGGGATTCTCAATCAAGCCCTTGAAACACTCCTGCGGGGGTTTTGGTTCGCTTTAGTTTTTTTTGTGAGGTGTGTGACCATTTACCAACAAAAAACGTTTAATTGCTTTGACCCTTAGGCTAATTTAACATACAAAAGATGTTGGCTATTTGTCTTGGTAGCGTTCAGTGTTTGTGTACCCAAGACGCCGTTTAATCAATATGCCAATGAAAACCATCTTTACACACATACACACTCACTCACTCACATCTTCTTGATGCTAATCTCTCGGCCCACAGAGGAGAAATTGTCTGGCTAAAAACTGTGCAATCATTTCATTTCAATATTTCAAAGTTTAGTTTATTTCATAATTGAGAATTCAGTTTTTCAGAGTTTGTCTTTCTGTCCATATTTTCAGAATTGACTGCCTTTTTTGATTGCTTGTATATTCAGGCACACAGGTGAAGCTCCCTGATTATACTGTGCAATTATGTGCATTATACAGGACCATATTTCTAAAGCCTTTAAATTAACACTGACCACTGCCAAGTATTTGCCTGTATCTACTGTATGAGTACTGGCTGAAACACCAAACTATATGCGCTGTATATCTGTGCTGCTCACACATCCCAGAAGGAGACCAGCGGGAGGGTGAGCACTTCACACAGACACAGAGTGGGTTCCTGTTAGAAACGTGTGTCCGTGACGTTGATGCCACTTGCTCATTGTAGTCTGTTCTCGCTCATTCCCTGACAACCCGTGACCACGTCTGCTATAAATACCTCTGGAACCTCTTCTTTAAGACCCTATGGGCTCTATTTCGTTCAGATAAGTTTCACAAATCAGACTTTAGATTAATAAAGTCTGATGGCAGACGAGCTCAAATCTGGGTGAACAGGGTGTTTCAGCTTCTTTCGCTTCATATTTGTTTCGACCAATTATGTGGCTGGAGGAGGGGATCTATAAACGCGTAGTTGGAGAACACAAACTCGGCCAGCAGTAGTTAACTGTTAAGGTTTCAAATCAACACCATGTAGACTGGCCACTGTATAAATACACTTATTAGAACCCCCTTCTGAAAGCTTCATCAACTCCTAGAATATCTCTGTAATGAAACAGGAACTAGGCGTAACTCCATCCCTTGCAGTTTTTGGTTTCCGGCCCAGAATCTGTGCCGTCTCCCCCCAGAAGTTCAGCTATAACATAGTAGGACTGCTGCATCCAAGATTACACAGATTAACCATGTCATATTTCTTCAGCACAGTCGTCTCAAAAGTGTTCATTGGTGGATTTTCCTTTGAGATTTGGTGGCACCCACTAAGCCCTTTCACTGAAGGGCAAGACAAACTCTTGAACCATTCTAGGATGGCCAGATGTGCAGTAGGTGCCAGACAACTATTATGTCATGAAAAAAGCAACAATGAAAAATATTGAATGTTATAAATGCTGTTTCAGCACATATAGGCGTATCCACATATGTTCTCTTATTTTACAGGAAGCAATTTGATCTTAAAAACGATTTGACATCCATTTTATATTTCTGTAATTCGTGAAATATGGTGGTAGAGTCCTCTTCACACAAAAAAAAATCCATCCAAAAGGACTTCAGGACATAAAACCCCAGAACACAGGCCCTTTATCCATATCAGTCTTTTCTTTGAGGCAAGACTCCGCGGACAGTTCCAAACTCCCATCCAACACCTGCTGCCAAATGAGCACAGTCCCCTTCACAACAGATTATCTGAGCATAATTTTACATGTAATTGGCATAGTGATTTACTGTCCCAGATTCAAGTGTTTTTTAGCAGCCAGAAGTAGTTTGGAAGAGCCAGAATGTCCTACAAAAAGCAAGCTACTGTCCCTTTAGTGTGATGATTGTGGACTTGTCTCCAACATATGTCCGATATTACATGGATGACAAGATCATTCAGCCAATCTTCCAACACGCTATTTAGACAGCTACGTAGCTCGCTAATGCTCCGTGTATCTACGCTCTTGTTGTTGTTTTAGATTAGAGCGGGGGGGGGGGGGGGGGGGAAGAGAGAGCGGAGAGAGAGAGAGAGAAGAGAAACAGAGTGATATAGAGAGGGAGACGGAGACGGAGACAGAGGGAGTGAGCATTTCATTAAGGGTCTCGCACAGATACAGGCGCCACCACGATTGACTTGCCAGTTGAACAATGTTAACTCTGGCCTGCAAAACATAATGGCACTTCCACCACTACAGGCGAGGGAAGCTCCATTAAGCTTCTCTTGTCTGACTTACTGTGCTATCTCTGCTTTCTCCCGCCCTGCATTTTACCGGCTTATCAAAACCTTCTTAGAGCTAGGATGGTCAGAATCAAGCAATTTGGGACAAAGGTTGTGGCCAATACGGCCAATGTTGCAGCAGTGTCCTGATATATTTATTCGGAATGTTTTATATGTGGTTTAATGTCCCCCTGGCGTCCATCTTGATTTATACCCTCTCTTACTATCTTTTATATATTTTATCTCGCTCAAATTTCTTCACTTACGGATGTTCAATGCTGATCATATTACAGTTGGTGGTGGATGGGGAATGTTTGGAGTTCCGATTTAGATTCAGGACAATGTATTGTCCATCATCAGCATTTGATGGAGAATACATTTCAACCTACAATCCAGAATCTGTCCATTGACCGTGGTCTGCCGAGCCATTGCAATGGAGTGGACTGGCAAATGGCAACAGCTCTCATTGTTATAACTGCTGACAAGGCCAAACCCATTCAGTACAAACATTAAAAAGCTCAGCATGTCTCATGCTTACTGGTTGTCCTGAGATAATTGGTATCGTTGTAATGCCCTGCAAAGACATGGCAGCATGTGGATATCACCAACTGTATAGGTTTTAAACTGAGTCACAGATTTAGCCAAACTGCAATACATTTGACAAAGATCTCCCCCTTGTATGAACAAAAATAAAAGAAGATTACTTTATGAATCTAGCTACACTGCAGTCCCACACACTACTTGATAGCTGAGAATGCTAATGTTTAATGGAGAGGATAGTCCAAGAGGCGTTGAGAAGATTTTCCTACAACCCATGTACTCTCTAAATAACCTCCGAAACCCCTGCTGACTGGCACACACACCCACACCCACACACACACAGAGAAAATAAGGGCCGACATACCCATACCCACTACTACTCAAGGACCAAAAACACTAAGAACAGCAGACATAAACAAGGATGCAAAAACACGAATAGACAGACAGACACACAAATACACAAGGGCAAATCAAAAAGGAAAACCCACACACGAATACATGCACACACACACACAGACACTGCTCGGGGGCACTTACATAATCATTGTAGGGGGAGGGGGGGAACCATGATGGAAAGGGAACAGGGGAGGCCGAAATACTGGATTCTAATTGACCTCACTCATTGTGTGTGTGTGTGTGTGTGTGTGTGTGTGTGTGTGTGTGTGTGTGTGTGTGTGTGTGTGTGTGTGTGTGTGTGTGTGTGTGTGTGTGTGTGTGTGTGTGTGTGTGTGTGTGTGTGTGTGTGTGTGGAGACAGAGAGCTAAACTGGATGTTAGCACACATTGGTACCCTTCAACTGCTGGAGATCTTTACTAATGCAGCAGGTCATATAACTTTCGAATAATATATACATATATTAATATTACTATATGATACAATTATACTTAATAAATAAATGTGAGCAATTTGGGACGGGAATTCACATTTTCCTGTCCTACATTTTTTGTCTTTATATTTCTATGTAAATGGACTGCGTTTATATTACCCTTTTCAGACCTGAGGCCAATCAAAGCACTTTACAATTATTGCCTCACATTCACCCATTCATACACACATTCATACACCAGCACATCAGGAGCAGTTAGGGTTTGCTCAGGGACACCTCAACACAGAGCTAGGAGGAGCCAGGATTGAACCAGCAACCTTCCTGTTGCCAGACAACTTGCTCTCCTCCTGAGCCACTGCAGTAATTAAATCCAATGTAGCTTTTAACTAAATTCCGCTACCAGGTGTCATTAAATCCCCAACACCGAAGCAACAGGGAGAAAAAGGGATAATGAGAGAAAGTGGAAAGCATGTTCATGACTGGTCAGCTGTTGACGGGCAGTGAGGAGTAATATATGCATAAACCTCAAAGCATTTCACTTGATATCACACAACTGCATGCTGGAGAAGTCTGAGCACTGAAACGTCCTACCAGGAATTCCCTATGAATTACTTGTTGGGTTGGGTTGGTGGACTGGGTTTTACTCAAGAACATGGCTATCGGAATAAGAAGGATATATCTTCCTCTCTCTCAGGACCACTCCTAAAATAAATTATTCATCACACATTTTGAGTAAATTGGGCTGATGAACTACTTGGGACACGCGCGCACACACACACACACACACACACACACACACACACACACACACACACACACACACACACACACACACACACACACACACACACACACACACACACACACACACACACACACACACTTAAAAAACATTTGATTAGAAAAGGGGCATTCCATAAAATGAAAGATATATGCTTCATCATGTTTCACGGCTAAGAGGAACTGGAATTGAAAATTTTAAAACACAGTGTAGACGCCATTTTGAGGCTACAGGGATTTACCTTTTCATTTAGTTACAGAACATTATTGTTTTCAAAGACGAATGGGTGCCCTTAAACAAAGTGTAGCAAATAGTCACAGGTGATAATCAAGGTGGCTACTTGGATGATATTCTAAAGAGGTCATACTGCTTTAGCCAACAGATGGGGGTGGGTTGCGTATCGTTTAGCTAGCTCAAAGTTACACTATCTCACCCTGTATCTAAAAGTAAAATGAAACATAGTCATACAGGAGGTTCAATATCCTTCCTTTTTTTGCGTGTAAGTGGAGATAGTAATGGGGGAGGGGGGGGGGGGTTGAAAGGAAGCTGGCTAGTATCGGCTATCAACGTAGGGGGAAATAAACATCATAAGGACGTCCCCTTCCATCACAAATCCCTGTCCTGGCAGCCGAGATGCCCTCGGATGTCCTTGCATTTCTGCACGGTGTGTAGATGATACCTTTTCATCCTCTTGCTCCTCCAACATGCCTGCCTACATTAGCCTGTTATCCCCCCCCACACACACACACTCTCTTCACACCTTTCCCTCCACCTCTCATCTCTTGTGTTCTCCTAACAGCACGCCATCAAGCAAGCTCTTGGAGCTAAACGTACACACTTCTTTTAAACCGGGCGCATCATCAGTCTTTTCAAACAAATGGTTTGCCCACTGGCAGCCTTTTTGTGCTGAGCTTTGCCGGCTCCACCTGGAGTAGAGGAGAGGAGAGAGGGCGAGAGTCCATGAACGGAGCGCCTTAGAGGGGGAGCAGATAATAGACTTAAAAAGGTCTGGAGCAGAGATTAGAGGCAAATACACACACACACACACACACACACACACACACACACACACACACACACACACACACACACACACACACACACACACACACACACACACACACACACACACACACACACACACACACACACACACACACACACAATGGGGGTGCCACATACAAAGGCACATGCTTCACACACACACACACACACACACACACACACACACACACACACACACACACACACACACACACACACACACACAAACGTATGTAAACATGCACATACAAATATATCCAGGTCAGACATGAACAGTGCAGAAACAGCTAATGAGCTAAATATGGAAATAAAAGCGGTTGTTTTTCTGTGAGTGCGTGTGCGTGTGTGTGTGTGTGTGAAACACACTCAAAACGGGCTAGGCTGAATGGGAATGACTCGTCACACTTCACATTGTCAGCTGTCAATAACCGCAAGTCAGCTGTTATTGACAGCTGACTTGCGGAGTCGTGAGGCAGAAGGTGAAAAATTGGAGGTCGAGTTATTTTCTTCTTTTAGCCATCCACTCGCTAAAGAAACCACCACCACCACCACCATCATTAAACCCGTCCTTCCTTGTTATTGGTCGAGAAGACCCAAACTCAGAGAGCTGAGAGAGCTCAGGTGAGTAGTGCCGACACACACTCACTTGACAATGAGAGAGGGAGAGGGAGAAGGAGAGGGAGAGGGAGAGATAGATAAACGTTTTTGGGGGGGCAACGTCTACTAGTGGTTAAGGTTGTTTGAATCTCAAGCACAAAAGGCTCACGCTACAAATGAGCAGCGAAATGCGCGTTTGGTGCGCTGCGGGCTTCAGCTCCTACCTGCTCATTATTTTTAGGGGGTCAGTTCGGCCGTAATTGTTTTGTTCCATTTTCCTGGAGTCACTAAGAGTTACAAACGAGTTTTTGTTTACAAAAGGAAGCCCTGTGTCATGAGAAATGGATTACCAATAATTCCAGGTGCCATTATAGCACTATTGCACCTTGCGGATTCTTCTTACTAATTAAGGTCATTCTGGAGCGAGTGGACCCTGGGGTTCGCATGACTAACGGCTAGTAAATTCATTGATTGACACAATAAGTGCAATGCCTTGCCACAATAGCTGCTCATTGTAATTAGCCAAATTATCAGCCCCCACACACATAGTTCCTTTTCAAAACCAAAAACATAAATCTAGCAAATGAGCCACTGGTGTTAGGATCAGGCTAATTGATTAGCAATTATTTTAATACCTCAACAAGATGAGATTACAATGCTGACCCTGCTATTTTCTACACAACACGGTGGAGTATGTAGCTCAAACTATGCCTTGTTAAGACCAAATGTGTTTGTGCTTTGGTAGTTACAAAGTGATTACAGTTAAATTAAATAGTTTTTAATCTTGGTCCCCATATAAGTGCAGGCGATGTTATTTACCAAAGCACAAATGATACCTTGCAACCAACAACCGACACTCCCATATGCAGCAGAAAGATCCCAGGCACCATGTTCGCTATCTCTATGGACAGGTTGAAGCAAGCAGGACAGTGCCCTGTAAGACTATCCAAGCATACTTCAGCACCTTAAAAACCAGCCAATTAAATTCCATGAAAATGTCTTCCATCCACATAAAATTGTACACTAAAACGCTGACAGTCCAGCAGCCATTCTATCCCTCTCCATATCTTAGACATGCTTACATGTGCACACATACAGATATGCCACAAACACAGACGCACAACACACACTCTGTCTTAACAACTTTCCACCCGGACAAAACTATATAAAAATATATACATTTCACCTTCTCCTCGAGATTCAAGGACAAACAAATCATCCTATTGAGGGTTTAGTGGTGTCCGCATGGCACAGTAAAACACCCTCCAAAACATGCCCACTTCACCTACCCACCTTGTGCCATCCACACCAATTAACAATAATAATAACGATATGTTTGGTTTAACCAGAGGTTTTCGTTGAAGTCCCCAGCGCCCACCGCTCTTTGTCTCTTCGATGACAAAGAGTTGAAGCACTCCCAGCGGCCATCGCAGGATCCCTGCCGGCAGCCAAATGACTTGTTACCATTCTCCCAGTGGCACGCCTCCCTCTGTCATTATCAGGCCCGCTCTGTCCAGCAACTCATTTACCCACCGGAGAACAAGGGGATGGGGAGGGCAGTACTTTATGAATAAAACCCCACCAGGAACGTGTGCCACGGTGCATATTACTTCATACTCTGGGGTCTTGACGTTTGTACCCAGGTCGGGGGCAGGGCGGATGGAATCAGTCAACAATATTTGTCACCCCATTCGACCACGACTAGACAGTCACTGTGAGTCCATTATTCATTCCATTATTACATTACACCCTCAGCCGGCAAGCCGCCTAATGGATCCTATAGGGCTTGTACATCAGAATGCATCATGGGATTTCTGTTGGCGATACCACATTTTGAGAGGACTCAAGAGAGTTGTAGTTCTGTAAAAACCTATATCAACGTGTTTTCCCATAATGACAAATAATTTCACGATGAATTACTAAACAATGACCAAAAATGAATTACTACAAACACAATAACTAACATCCCTACACTCCTATGCGTCATTTGGAAGTGACGTCGCAATGTACAACCCCTATATCTTGGCATGGTAAATAACCTCCTGTGTGATTGTGCTGGGGGGTGAGATTTTAAGATCGGCTGGGTTTCATTCTCCGATTTCTCGCTTGCCCTCAAGCCATCATGGCCATTGATTGGTTTGGCGTAATTTTGCTCTGATTTCAGCCCGACGATCAATGGGTCGCAGGCTCACTTCCTGTCCCTGCAAGTGGGAGGGGCTAGGGTGGGGGCTGTATTCAAAACAGACGTTAAAACAGGCCATTAGGGACTTTGTTCTCTTGACTACGCATCGAGATCAACTCCTCATCTTATTTCCTGCTGCAACTTCCTCACTTTCGGTGTATGTATTGTAGAGGTGAATCTAAAATTGTACTTTGGGGAGTGGCACCTTTACTTTTTGTTGTGCAGTGATTTAACAGCAAGTGGAGTGCATAGCTCTTTGAAACCACTACAATTTAGTAACTGCAGCAACTTGCCGTCTCGGATCGTAGGAGAAACAAATTCCAGAAAGATCTAAAAACAGTCTATGGGAATCCCGCAACCGGATGCAGAGACACACACACACACACACACACACACACACACACACACACACACACACACACACACACACACACACACACACACACACACACACACACACACACACACACACTTGCACCTATCCCACCGACTCCCATTTTAAAAATAAACAGCCCTTCAGTCTCTGCTTTATTTAACCACTGATTTTTCAGCAACAGATCACATTATAGATAGTACACGTGGCTGGTTGTCTGTATTGACTTTGAGAGGGGAAGGACAGAAGAAGAGAAACCTAGAGAAAGAGAGAGAGAGGGAGAGCGAGAGAGCAAGGTAAGGTGGTTTGTAAAAGCCACATCGTTTCTAGTCCTGGTTGTGAACCTACCAGGGTGTAATGGGTGGCTATTACTCGAACACGTTCAGTTAAAAATCTACTAACACTGTGAATGCTCCTGTCCCATCGAGTCGGTCAATAATCACAAATGCACGGGAAAATATTCACTAACATATTAGATACGCATTCGATTTACAGTTGAAGTGTATTAAAAGAATGCTCAGATACCCACACAAATATTTATCATTTCAAATAAATGCCAACAGATGCTGTCGAAAATAATCTTGGTTGAGCCAATGCTTCTAATGGGATTGGCGAAAGTCGAAAACACATCTGATTGGATAAGAAAATGTGCATTAAAACATACATTTGTGAAAACATAAAAAGGCTCATGAAGCCAAACCTAAATGCAATAGAGCTCACACATATCTGGCCAAATGTTTGTGAGGACGTAATAATCGATGACAGAAGGGAGCTTAAGATATATATGAGGATCCCACTAGTAAGGGGCCTCCCACAAGACATGTAGCAGGTGATCCAAATGGTCTGCCCTTTGCACAGGTTCAAAAAGCTCTATGCACAAATGAACGCAATTTCTACACATCGCTGAGTTGGCTGTATACGTCCACATTTCATGCATGTCAGAAATACATTCCCAAACACATATATACAATACAATCTCTTCTGGATGATTTCCTGACAGACATGCTTGATACACAAAAGTGTGTATTGTCCCCCCTTCGTCACATGTCAATTCTGTAGATTTAAAGGTCTGTGCAAGACTTACAAATCGTACAAGCTCATGAATAAATGCCAGTAAGGCCTGAACAATGCCAACATGTTTTCCTACAGGCACCTAGAGGCAGCTGTTCTCCTTTTAGACACACAATCCATATTCCCATCGCTTAATGTTAAAAAAAAGAAATCACCACCATTCATCACCTGCCAAATTCCAGCAAAGCACACCAAAAACCAAAAGAGATAAGACAGAGATGTAACGTGTGGACTCACAGGCGTTGGTGACGGCGAAGCTGTTGGCCGTCTCGATGTTGTCCACATGAGGCACCAGGTTGAAGGGGGCTTCCGAGGCGTTGGGGCTGGTGTTGTGGAGGAAGATGGCCAGCCGGAAGGCTGTGTACTCCTGATCCGTGTTCCGGATGAACAGCCCACCTGTGGGGGAAGAGAGGGAGAGGGAGAGGGAGAGGGAGAGAGAGAGAGAGATTCAACCATGTTCACTGCGAAAGGTAAAGCGTTTGATCCTCAATGTGTGCAGTCTACCTGCAGGCCGTAGATCCCTTGATAAAATGCCTAACCCCCTTACCTGCTACTTCATGTCTGCTAAATGATGACATAAAAGTAAATAGTAAACCAGATCTAGTGAAAACACAAATGGTAAATAGATGTATACACACAGAGGGGAACAATACTGACACCGCACACGATGAGAATTGGCACATGCTGCAAATGTTGACATTGCTAACAATGTCTACAACGCCAGGAAGTAGCAAAGTCTAGGCTGATGTCCCCGCGTTGGAGGTGTTCCAAAAGAGTGTGTGAAATAAGGCACAATCTGCGCGCTGACCCACAGCATAATGTTTGGTACAACTGAACTCTCAACAGCTGTATTTACAGTAACTAAAACGCTGGTAGAGTAACGACTTAACCTTGGAAGCAATCTTTTTCATCCACCCAGAAAAATAACTCTGGGCAACGGAAAAAGAATCCTGTACAGCATGTGTCCTGTTCATTAAAGCAGCAGAGCGGAGCCAGAGAAGTCTCTTTCTACGTCACAAAACAGCCCCCCCCAACCCCCACCCGAAACCTTGCAGGGTTTATGCCAGTTTATGCAGAGTAATCTTAACCAAACTGTTCTACATCAGTAGAAATAGACCAACCACCCACTCCCACCCTACCAATGGCTCATTTCAAACTTCTCAACGAGAACTTTGAATTCAATTCTTCAGAAACAAAGAAACAAATAAAATAAAATTAACACAATTGGAAATGGTCACTAATTGGGATAGTGAAGGAGCGAGTGAGACATTTACTGTACATGTTCAAGGTGTTTTATGTGAAGCTCATGTTCGCTACCAGATCAAGGCCAGAACAGCTTAACAACAGATATAAGGTAGGCTTCAAAGTGTCTCGACAGGCAAGATTAAGAAAAAGCATCTAATTCAGGAATTGGTGTCTTCATGTCTGATGTTGACATCGCTCAGGAGACGACTCACTCAATAACGCTACCCCATTGTCCAAAAGATGACTCTCAGGCCAATCATAATTGGCCAGTTCAAATATGTATTCAGAGACCATTCAGAGATTTGAAAACCTCTAATTCTCGGGAGAGAATCCCTTGTGTGGGGATGAGTTTTAATTTGTATCTATGATTTAAACCAAAATGTGTTTTTAGGATTCTGTAGTATCAGTGACCGTATCATATCTTTACCGTTGCCAATGTAGGTCTATTGTTCACCTGTTTAGTTATCCCATTTCAGATATGGTCGTTCATCTTGCTTGAATGTTTTTTTTTCTGTGTAAATGTATGGTTAAGTAATGGTGAAATGATGTAATGGAAAGAGGAAATGAGACGACACTTGATGTAGTGGCCAATCATGCTGCAGAGAGGAACGCTATTAGTCTCCTTTGCCAATGTATATATAATTAGAAGCAATGGTATCATCAAAACTAGTTATGAATACTTTTGGATTCAATACTCACAGAAATTTTGAATTTTAACAAACTGAGCAATGTCTGGAACAGAGGGATTCTGCCTTCTTGTTTTAAATAGGTGTGCACATTGAGCAGCAACAACAGAGGTGGTGGAGGAGGAGGTGGGCTTTCCCCCTGCTGATTCCCTTCAACCTTCTCAGCTTAATTCGTTATGACGGGCATAAACTTCACTACAAATCAATCGCCAATCCGTCAGTGGAGCAAACGCCACAATTCATCCGCATTTTACCCCATGGCCGGTAGCCCTACAACACTGGTAAAAAAAAAAAACTATATATATACACACTACTGTTTTAACTGTGCATTACATAGCAAGGCATGGGACGGTGGCTTTAAGACGCGGGGTTTTGGTGCATTTATTCAAGCGGTATTGCGGAGTCTACGGTCTATGACAGCCAAACAGTCCCTATATCCACTGTGCATTCTGACTACACACTTTTTTCTCTCTCTCTCTCTCTCTCTCTCTCTCTCTCTCTCTCTCTCTCTCTCTCTCTCTCTCTCTCTCTCTCTCTCTCTCTCTCTCTCTCTCTCTCTCTCTCTCTCTCTCTCTCTCTCTCTCTCTCTCTCTCTCTCTCTCTCTCTCTCTCTCTCTCTCTCTCTCTCTCTCTCTCTCTCTCTCTCTCTCTCTCTCTCTCTCTCTCTCTCTCTCTCCACATCGGATCGCTCCCACTGCACGGAGCTCTAGTCTTGCTGCAGTGGCGCTTTCAAACATCTCCGTGCATGCTGGAATATTATCGCCTTATTACTTGCCAACAAGCGTAGTCTCCTTGCATGTGCACAACGCAAGCACACAGTGTCAACAGAATACACACGTCCACGTTTAACTATGAATAAACAAGGTGTATTTCGTGAGCAATTTCGTTGTTTTTTTTTACTTCTACATTGCTCACTTTGAGTGGTCCCGAGGTCTAATGTGACCACAGAAAAAGACAAACACTAAAGACAGACCGTTTCAACAAACAATTTGTCATGTGTATAATACTGTTTTATTTAGCAGAATGTTACTTACCAATCTGAACGCTGCTTGGGAAGGCACCCATTGTCAGTCCCCAAAAGCCAGAAAATATCAATAGAAACTGATCACAAGAAATCCTCATTTTGTTTAGGTTAAAAGCTGATGAGAGACATTGAGCAGGTTAAAACCCGGGCAAAAACACAAGATAAAAAAAATTAAATGGAGATAGAATACATTTAGCAATCCATGTCTGGGTTGAAAAAAAAAAGGATTTATTTTCCCCCGCAGTGGCCCGATCACGCTGCTTTCCGGGTCCTTGGTGGTCCGGCACTGGAAATGCTCCACGGTACACAAGATGGGAGGGGAGGGAGGGAGGGAGGGGGGACTACTGAATGGAGAGGGGAGGAATATTACTACACATGCGCCTCTTTCTCGACCCATGTTCCTGTGATTCGTTTCCCCACCCCGGCACAGAGTTGCACCCTCCGCCTACACATCCTTTTCTCTGACTGTGAGACACCGCGGATAGTCACCTTTAGTTTTGAACAGGACATTACGGTCCATTTTGTGATCAGACGGCGCCACGTGCGATAGCATGTTAGCCGCAATGGGACCTCTGGCAGTGGGCGGGGTGTGGGGTTGCTGGCTCCTCCATGGTGCCACTCACGATATGAAATGCAATGGCATACGACACTTCAAATGGCATAACACTCTTGTCTGATATTTGTCGATCTTGTAAGGTATTGGTGGAATTGGGAGTGCAGCCCAGCTGCACGTTTAGCGCGGTGTCTCCTGGGAAGAGCTCATTAAAGTAGAATTGGATACTTCAAGTTGAGTTGCTTAGGCTTTGCTCATCTGACATGTGTAGGCTACTAGCAGGGAATCTCCAATCCATCACGGGAGTCTTAGTGTGGTTTGGATACATTTTTAAGTAAACAACGTTTGGTCAGTTACCTTCTCTATCAAACAAAAATAAAAGTCAAGATCCGTGAGATTGACCGTGTCGGGGGGGTGGGCGGTCATAAACGCCTTTGGGAGCCGTCCAATCCCCAGTCCCCTCCTCGAAATCATCGAAGGCTTAAGTGAATTGGCCGAAAGGCGCAACCTACTGGTTCACATCACAAATTCATTTTAATAAGCAGTAGGTTATTTATTTGTTTTTATTTTGTATTTCTTTTTTCACAGAATACCCATTTGTGGGTGGCAGTAGCTCAAGAGGTAGAGCGGGTTGACTTGTAACTGGAAGGTTGCAAGTTCGATCCCCTGCTCCTCCTAGCTGAGTGTCGAGGTGTCCCTGTGCAAAACGCCTCACCCTAACTGCTGCCGACAGCCACCTTGCATGGTTGACATATGTGTATGAATGGTCTGCGACGTTTTTATGTACCCATAACCAAACATATGTTACGATACTTATATTGTCAGTTGAGTGATTGTAATTGCTACTATGATGCTATATGTTTATATAGTGTCTTGACCTGAACACAATAGAGATATCAGGTGCAGATGGGAATATCCTATTAAACTTTGATATCATACATTTTAATGGAGTAACTGCTGTCCTCCATCCACATGAAGAGCATAACAAGGCTGCAAAGACTGGGTTGCAACACGTCCTGGAAAACCTGGGTTTTATTAGAATTGGTTTTCCAGTCAAAATTGAGCAAACATCCTAGAAAAGCTAGAACATTTAATAGAAAATTGCGAAGTTAAGCTATAAAACGTATCTCGTGCTTGTGTGGGCTATGTTAAAAGTAACTGTTGCACAGTTGTCTGTCAAATGTATGAGCCTGCTTGTTATGTTTTTGAAATACACATATCCAAATATCCATCACAGAATGAAACACTATTTTACTTTACTGAACACGTTTGTAAGCTTTCGTCGTACTCTTTATTTTGCCAATAGTAGCAATGTTCATGCTTATTTCAACCGATAGCGTTAGCTAATGTGTTACCTATCACAGGCCTGGCTGTCACTATGTGACGTTTTTACGTTGACTGCTTGTACGTCATGGGTTATAATCCGCCTCACTGAAATCGGTTCACAGTTGTCACTGATTGTAAACAAAAGAGTGTCTATCATGCCACTCATTTAATAAAGATTAAGGTGACCACTACTGACCGTTCATACAGTGAAATACGAACCTCCACAGAAAGGTTATGGAAGATTTCCTGGAAAATGCCTGGAAAATAATAAGCTAAAAAGAGTGGGAACCCGGAAGGCTGTAGAACGAGTGAGAGTCAGTGGAGAGGGGAGCTGTCCATGGTACTGAATTCTAGTTTTGTGAACAACAACTATGTATGTTTCACCACCATGGCTGTTGCTAATGCTGCACCTGCACAGTGTTGCTGAAACAAGCTTGTTTTATTTACCCTGCTGGATGACGCAATCTCTGCAGAGTGCAAAACAAACAGTTTCATGAACTCATTGAAATGTTTCACACTTCGCGGCCGACCTGAGCGCCCCCCCCCAAAAAAGAAGAAACATCTGCATGTGTGGTGTGATGTTTTATGTGTGATGCATTTCTTTTTCTTTTAAATTTTTTGGTGGAGAAAGTAAAATAATAATAATAATTACATCGCCAATATATTCATATTGAGCCATCCCAGATGAGCAACTCACTGCTGGAAAGAAAATGGATAACAAATGGAGAATGTGGAATTGTCTATATTCCGTTGGATGTTAGAATTTGTGGCCATATAGCAAGTGCATAAGAGAATATATATTATATATGTTTAAGGGTCTGTGCTTGAATTCAATACATTTAGATTCAGATCCGATCAATGTGAATGTTTTGTATTCCTGACCAAGTCTAACCAAGGCTTTTTTTTTCTTATTTTTTATCTTTCAAAATAAAATAGACAAATGTCTGGGCTGTTCACACTCTGTACACAGCGGCAATGTTTTGAAATGATACGTCTTAGATAAAGAAAATAGTACCTTTGCATGCAATAAGGGCAACACATATTTTAGAATAACAGCTACACACTACCTACAAACAAAAGGTATGCAGAGTTACCTTATAAGCAATTTCATTTCAATACCAATTTAGTAAAGAGAAAGGCATGTGTATAATGGATAAGCATGTGTGTTCGTGAGTCAACCCCCACCACCTTCTGAGACACTGAACGGGAGGAGCAAGGGGATGAAATCGTCAGACAAACGGGTGAATTCATAAATCAATGAATCAATATGCATTGGGTGCCCACCAAGAATGACATGCTGAGGAGCAGCCTCATGTGGAGAGTCTGTCTTCCTCTTTAAAAACCACACGCCCCCGCAGCCCCTCAGGCTCAGGTCATTTCCATTGTACAGCCATGCCACGCTTGATAGTCACTTCACACACACACACACACACACACACACACACACACACACACACACACACACACACACACACACACACTCATCCACCTCAACGTTAACATATAAAGTACCGCCGTATCCTCGTCGCATAGTACATCATACACGCGCACACACATCCAACAACCCCCCCCCCCTCCTCCCACCCCTCCCATCCTAGCGCACAATTGATTGCAGCAGCGCTTGCCCCGGACGAGGTAAAGTCATACAAGACACGAGGAGGCATGGCTGTGATGTATGTCAGACGTTTGCGTCACTCTGGCTGGCAGTTTTCCTAATGCAATATTCAATAAATGTTGCTCCCTTTAATATATCTGTTGCAGGCACGACAACAACCTCCGTAAAACATCTTGAGAATTCATGTCAGTATTCTGTTCTTTTCTTCTTCTTTTTGTACAAAACGTAAAACGTCTCTTGCGATGGCGACACTTGGGGTGACACATCATTATGCCGGGGTGTCTTGGATTGGATTGCAGGGGAGGCCCCCGCGTGATCCATGGTTGTCACAGCTTGTCATGGCTGCAGACATGTAGCGGAGAGAGGAGCGCAGAAGCACAGTGGCAGCTGAAGCCGTATCGCTGTGATTCTCAACAATGTCTAGATCCCTCTAGATCTGTTTGCATTCCTGCCCTTAAGTCTCACTATATACTGAAGAATGGATGGGAAGCATTCAATTTGAAGGACTTTATGAAAGAGGTAGTTGGTGTGGTTTTGTGTGTGTGTGTGTATGTGTGTGTGTGCACATGCATGTGTGTGTGTGTACATGCAGGTATGTGTATATGTGTGTGTACGTATATGTGTGTGTCTGTGTGTTTGTGTGTGTGTGTCTATGTATGTGTGTTTGTGTGTGTGTGTATGCCTGTTTGTATGTACACCCGTGTGTATGTGTGTGTGGATGTATTGTATGTATTGGATCTCTGCCACTACTCTGGATTAAGCCAGATGGAGAAGCTGTGCTGGTATTTTTTCTCCTTAATTCCTCAGGGTTGATCGTGAGTGTTAGCGATTGTTAAAGTAATGTTGGGGAAACCCTGACCCCACAGATTGTGTCTCTCTGAGATTGGGTGTCAATGTGTTTTACCAGTAAAGTTTTCTAAAAATAAAAATAAAATTCTAAACTAAAGGGAACAAAATGTAAAGTACTGTTGTGCTCTACTACACCTGGACAGCATTGACTGTAGTCGGAAAATTAAGTATATACCTTCTCTATTGGAGTTCACTGTTTCCAATTTAAGGTCGACAAAATAAGTCAATTCGACAGTTGAAGCTATAAACCTAATTACATTTTCTTTGTGAATGTGGATAAAAGGAGAAGATCTGTTGCCTGCTGTTCTTTTTATCTCTCCATATTCTGGCTGTCAAGACAATTATCAGTCTGAAAAGATTTTCTGCTGCCAAGACACACTAAAAGCAGATATAATGCTATCATTTTCCAGGAGAAAAGGCACTGTGAAATGTGGTTATGGTTTGACCGTCACAGTCAGGGTAGCTATTTATTTTGGTCTCTTTATTAATTAATTGAATTTTACTATGAAGTTCACATGGACAGCTACCTGTTAAATTTGTATTTTATCCTAAGCTGAGAGCCTTACTGAATATCACACATGGAAACAATTCCTGACTATCAATAGATTGATAGACACAAAAAAGCTTTCAGTTTTAATGTTTCATTGTTTGTGTATTTCTCTCATTAACACATTCTGTTACACTGTTTGTGTATTTCTCAGTAACATATTCTGTTATACTGTTTGTGTATTTCTCAGTAACACATTCTGTTACACTGTGTATTTCTCAGTAACACATTCTGTTACACTGTTTATGTATTTCTCTCAGTAACACACTATGTTATACTATTTGTGTATTTCTCTCAGTAACACATTCTGTTACTGTTTGTGTATTACTATCAGTAACACATTATGTTACACTGTTTGTGTATTTCTCTCAGTAACACATTCTGTTACACTGATTGTGTATTACTATCAGTAACACATTCTGTTACAATGTGTATTCATATCAGTAAAACATACTGTTACCCTGTTCATCTTTTACCGTCAGTACATACAGTTCCATTGAGTCATGGAGATCAGGGCTTTGGAAGAAGTCCTGCTGCCTCTCCCTTTAACAGACTCACTAACACAACCCCACCAGAAAATCTGCTCCAAGGACATTACCTCTGATGAGATTCACTGACTTTATGCCCTTCCTGTGCTTCTACAGTATTTTGTCACCACTGGTATTTTACATTTACACAACTTTTTTCTTTGAAGATGATGTACTGTTTCAACACCCCAGCCTTGGTTGTAGAATAAGTTGAGGTTCCATTAAACCTCTGTGATGTATTTTGGATAAAAGCTTTCATCCAAATCTAAATCAGTTGGGGCCCCTGGTTAAACATTTAATGGTGAGAAAATAAACATTGAATTCATCCATTCAATAATCCATACTTCCATCCATACGACACAAAACTGTGACACAAATGTAATGAACTCATTCTTTTGTTCATTTCTCCTTTTTTTCCAGGTATTCTTCAAGCTATTTCATGTTTGCTTTGTCCTGTGTCAGTAATTAGGATAGAAATGTACTAGGGTTCGTGTATATACTGTATGTATACAGCTACAGTTGATATGATTTGTCTTATGTGTCTTCCCTTTATTCTCACATTTCTTGCATGTGTCGGCAGCATGACATTCACATTAAGCCACAGAGGGTACGTCATACAACCCAAAGACAGCTGAGGAAGCATAATGATGTCAAACACACGTATTATTATTAGGTGCTAGTCCTTTCATTCATAGGTGGAATACATGGTCTCACCACAATGTGTAAAATCACAGAAACATGCCCACCCCCTTAAACCCACACACCCACCACTTACAAACACACAGCTCCACCGTCACAATCTGTCACTGTCGACACCCCATTCAAGCTCTTTGTATAACCTAGCCCCCTTTTGACCCATTTGCCCCCCCCTCCCCCCAAATGCAAACACCTTACCCCCCCCCCCCCCCCCCACCCCAAATAAAGGAGTGAGCATGCATTGCAACCAGTCATGCAGGATGTTAGTCAGGCAACCTGGAAAAAGGCAGGAGGAGGAAGAGGAGAAGAGAGGGTGGATGGTTGTGTATGTGTGTGTGTGCGTGCGTGCGTGTGTGTGTGTGTGGGGGGGGGGGGGGGTCCAAATGACTTGGCACATCTTCAGTCGCCAAGGATGTCGTCCCCCTGGGCATTACGACATGGCCGTCTAACGGGACCACATGCGAACACGCCTCCCAAAAAACACCCTACTTTGGAGAGCCAGGAGAGAGAGAGAGAGAGAGAGAGAGAGAGAGAGAGAGAGAGAGAGAGAGAGAGAGAGAGGAAAAAAAGAGGAGGGCAGATGGAAAGAGGGAGGGTGGGGGGAGAGAAAGACAGAGGTGGGGAGAGGGTGAGAGGGAGACAGAACAAGAGATGAAGGGGGAGAGAGCGAGACATAACGAGAGAGAGACAGAGACAGAGACAGAGACAGAGAGGGGAGAAAGAAAGAGGGGGGAGAGATAAGAGAGATAAGAGAGAGAGCGAGAGAGAGGGAGCAAATAAGAGAAAGAGAGACATAAAAAAACACTACAACAGATAGGATTGGGGGGTATGCAGCGGGGGGGGGGGGGGGGGGGGGGGGGGGACTGAGTTATAGAGTGTTCATTTGTAGCTTCACCACACATAAATAATGCCCCCCCACCGGATCAAATGTCAGATTAAATGGCTGAGGTGCGGAGATGGTGTGTTATTGATTCCTAAAGTCGGGGCCAACAGCAGCAGGGAGGGGAAAACAGGGAAGCAGCGAGAGAGAGATTGAGAGAGCAAGAGAGAGAGCTTGAGAGAGCAAGAGAGAGAGCGAGAGAGAGAGAGAGAGAGAGAGAGTGAGTGTCAGGTAAGGTGAAGGTCAGACTTGATTCTGCAGGAGAGATGTAAGGCCCGGAAGTTCCAGCAGAAATCCTTTAGTAAATAACGTGCAGTATAGCAATCCTGCATCGAAACAGCCAATGCATGAAACAATAAATGAATTAGAAACTTAAACAAACACACAGTGGCATAGCAGTTAGTAGTTCAACATTTTCTGCTCCATCCTTTCCAAAGAGTGAATATACAGAGAGTCTCATAGTGGACAGCTCTGTTCTACAGTTACAAGGAGCAAATAGGATAGAGGTGGGTTCTCCCTTCCCCTCTCCTTCTAGTAGCTTGTGGCCAAGTGGGAGCCAACAGAACACTCTATAGCCCCCAGCGCACGTCTGTGTGTGTGTGTGTCTGGGTGCATGATGTGCATGTGTGTCGCAGTTCAATATGTTGTTTTGGGTGTTTGTATTTATGAACGTGCCTCATCAAATGTGCTTGTTTGTGTACGTTTGTGTGTCAGTGTGTAATTTATATATACTGTATGTATGTGTGTATGTATATGTCAGTACGTATGTGTGTGTATTTACGTCTGTGAATGACGAAGCATGTGCGAGTGTGTTCTGCTTGCTGCAAGCGTGCCACATAATGAGTGTGTGTGTGTGTGTGTGTGTGTGTGTTTGTAAACTGGGCTTTATTATTCTCTGTGTGTAAGTAGGAAGCGGTCAGGATGTTATGATAAATACCCTGTACTTGCATCGCTTCTTCAATACAAAGACACACTCGCACGCGCAAACATTTGCTGCAGCATAAGTCACATGTTCTTCACAGTGCTGCAGCCCCTGTGGCAGGCTGCATATACACACACATACACACACACACACACACACACACACACACACACACACACACACACACACACACACGCACACAGCAGTAACAGCTCCGTCACCCCCAAAACACAAAATGCCTTCAAATAATACTATTTCTTTCCCATCAGCCTTACAGCTATATGATTGGTCTACTGGTTTCTACCCCCCCCCCCCCCCACACACACACACACACACACACACACACTTCCATCTACCCACCCTCCTTACTTTCCAAAAAAATAGAAGGAATGCACTCCATGGCAACCGGGGTCCCTTTGAAAAGCGCTCAATGAATGGAGGATGATTAGTCTTTTCCTCCTCTTTCTTTTTCTCCAACTCCTCCTCCCCCTCCCCCTTGACTCTTCTCTCCCTCCATCTTTTGTCTGTTCCCTTCTCCCCCCCACACCACTTTCATCTCCACATGAGCACTTCTGTCCCACCTGCTGACTGCCATTCAGCCCCCCCCCCCCCCCCCCCCCCCCCCGCGACTCTAACCTGCATCCATGTGGACGACAAACCCTCTTTCTTTCGTCTCTGTCCCCACCACCTCCATTTGTACTTAGCGACGGTAGATAGAGGGGTCCGATGGTGGGGTAATGTGGCGACGCCTAGGGGCGCTGTAGTGGTGTGGGTGTGGTGGGGGTACGATGGTTACCTACTGAGGTGACGCCCAGGGGTGGTGCAGTGGGTGGGGTGGGGGTCTGTTGGTGATCTACTGAGGTGACACCCAGCGGTGGTGTGATGGGGGCGGGTGGTGGGATACCTGAGTCATATGTGTGCTGTTAAGTCTCGTTAACCTCAAAACAGCAGGGGCGTGTGTGTGTGTTTATGGGGTCAGTCTTTGAGGGACCATCAGCATGGGGACCTAGCCTCATGAGACCATCCCGATCTCGCAAGTTCACATTTTGTTTCTCTCTGCAGATCACTCTGAACTCGATCCCGTTGGAAAAAAAAGGATCCCCAAAAATGTAAATGCTAGGACCAATCAGCATTTGGGGGAGGGAATTTTAGAGACAAGGAGCGCCGCTGTCTGCTGAAATTAAAAGGAATGGCGGCACCCAAGGCAAGTGTAGCAATCAAAACTGTTTTAATCCGAAATAGACTAAATAACGACGTTAAAAGATTTACAGAAATCTGCTTTTCTCAGGGTGAATATGTTTTTGCTGTTCTTCCAAGCCGAATCGACCAGAGCAAAGAAAGCAGGAGTGTTATTCTGATTGGCGTCATTCTGATTTTTTTAAACACCGTAAGGCCGCGGGCATATTTAGAAATCAATGTCTAGCCAAGGCCAGACTGATATTCTTCGCCAAATGCAAACATTAATATCTGGATGGTCTCATGAGGTTTATTGGGACCAGACACAGAGAAATGAGGTCCACTGGGGACACAAACTCATGCTTATACTCTAGCAGATGCATCCAGGTTGCAAATATGGAAGACAACATCATTGTCTAAATGAGTGTGTGTGTGTGTGTGTGTGTGTGTGTGTGTGTGTGTGTGTGTGTGTGTGTGTGTGTGTGTGTTCGCATTCACATTCTCGCATATTTGCATTTTGGGTTTGTGGAAAGATATGGAAATGACATTTTCCATCTCCAGGGGCATTAGGATACACACACACAGACACACACGCGCACACGCACAAAGACGTTTGCATAGGCAGGCACATTCACCCCATGTTCTGAATTCTCCTTTTCTGCCGACAGAACAAAATGCCTGTGCAACATGATTAGAGACACTGTCACAATGTTTTTTTTCCTAAAGCAAAGCCAATCCCCCCTCCCCCCCGCCCCAACAGAGACAGCTCCATAAATGTGACAGCCAATCAGAGCACAGAGCCCAGGGCACCCAAGGAGGGAGGACAGTAGGTAGCTGAAGAGGAAGAGAAGGTGGAGAAGGTGGAGATGATGAAGATGCCATTCCCATTGATAGGAGATGGCAGTAATGATCTTACAGGATGTTAGCGGGTTAGAGTTAAAGTACAGTAATTGAGGGATCCTCATTTCTTGCAACCAAATTTGCTCTAATGTGTGTGTATGTGTTTCTGTTTGTGGACTGTCAAAGTTCAACATGTCCGACAATAGGATTCATCTGGACCTGCCACATCTGCATCTGATTATGTCGTTAAAATGCTACATTTTACGGAGGTAATGAAAACAAGTAATGCATCAATTCCACCCCTCATTTCAATTTAAATTCATTCATTCAGCCTCCATGTTCATCTTTAATCAGAACAACTGCTATTTATAGAAATCAGACACATATATGACATGACGATCCTATACAACATCATTTACTTGGCCCAAACTATACAATTGGTTATTATTAAGATGCCTAGGCAGATGTGTAGGCAGGTCGTTTCGGGAGAGAGTTAATATATTCAACATCTACCAGACCACTTCTTTTGAAAGTGTGTAAATGTGTATGGACATTCGTAGGAGAGGGAGCATAATATAGTGGCCAAAATAAAAACGACCAACTAGTTTCAGTCATTAAAATGTTTGTTGTTATTTTTTACACACTACCAATATTATCCTGAAGTCAAGAAAGGAGATCTGACCTTCGGAAACAAACCTTTTAACCGTTTATTTTCTCTTTCTCTTATATGGAGATCTCATGTTGTTTTTCCCATCACTAACAGTTTGAAGAAGTGAGTTGTTTTTGTCCCTTAAATGCATTCACACACATACGGCACACAGCCGATCTAAATGCACTGTTCACTCCAGTACTGGGATCCACCCTCTTTCATTTTGTTCTGCACAAGGCCAGTGCAGAGGGCAAAGAGTATCTATGTTCGAAACTAGTGCATATTCATGCTATTAAGCGTTCATGAATGGACGATACGGAATATGAAGGTAAGTGAGCAAAGATGGCATTAGTTACTAAAATGCCTTTCCATCCGAGTCCTTCACACTCCATTCAGCTGTCAATGACAAGCACTTGAACACTAAGACCTTGGGCCTAACAACCATGAATCCATGGGGAGGAGGGGGAGAGAAACAGAGGAGAGAACGAGAGAGAACATGTTTCACAGCTGAAAATTCACTGGGATTTCTGTATTTAACCCCCGTTTGCTCTGGGCAGGCCCTTAGGGTTTTGAACTTCACTTGTGTATGGCCCCCAATGTTCATTGTCTTCCCCTGTTTAAGAGGTGAAAAATACATTTTCATTTTTGGTTGCTCTTTCACTGTTGATTTGAACTAATCTTGTCTGTAAATCCAGTCGGCTGTGTATTGGACATAACTGTCATGTTTTCTCCCACGCAGACAAACTAGACTAGCGTGGGCTGGTGGTGTTCTTCCAAGTCCTTCAGCCCTTTATCGTAGAAAATAATATGAAGAAGCAACACCATTAGGCATTATTTACTGTTCCGCTACAAAAAAATATGTAATGTATTGAAAATGGCCAATGTAAAGCGAGCTTTCAAATTCAAGAATAGCATGCTGGCATGTTTCATAGCAATATAATATTATTTCAATATATTATTGAAAATTAATATATGAGTGAGTATATAAGTGTTGTATTTGTTATATGCACAGAGTCATATACACAGAGTCATTCTGAACCGTGAAATTCCTCTGGCAAGCAACACATACGTAGAAGGCATTAGCACATAAAATTACTAAGAATAATCACAAATACGGGCAAACATAGCTAAAATATGGCAAGAATAACAAAATAAATATATAAAAAAAGGACAAGCCAGACAATGTATAAATAACATAAAGCAAAAGTATTTGGTTGGTTATAGACAAAGGGAGCATATGAATGGATAATCAAGAATATAAATAATAAATATTTTAATTATGAAGTGGAGGTGTGCTGATGAATATGTATATTCAATTTAGGTCATGTACATTGAATGTAAAAGTGACCTAAGTATATGTAGAAATGTTCATGTGATCAAATTGATCATTACGAATAGTGTTGCTGGTTGAGAAGCCTGATGGCCTGGGGGAAAAAACGGTTTGAGAGTCTGGTAGTCCATGCTCGAATGCCCTGGTAACGTCTACCAGACGGCAGCAATGTGAACAGTCCATAGATGGGCGGCTGAAGACGTTTATGATTTTCCATGCTTTCCTAAGGCCTTGCGTGTGGTAGATACCTTGCACGGAGGGGAGACGGCAGCCGATGATGCGCACCGCTGTCTTTACCACCCTCTGGGGGGCCTTGAGATCCACAGCGGAGCAGCTGCTGTACCAGGAAGTAAAGTAGCCAGAGAGCATGCTCTCAATATTGCATCTGTAAAAGTTGGTGAAGGTTTTGGCAGACATATCAAACTTCTTGAGTCTCCTAAGGAAGCACAAGCGCTTTGACCATTTCATGCATGACCTAGGATGGTCATGCTTGAACAGGGCGTACAGTTGGGGACTGAGTACGCAGCCCTGAGGGGTCTCCGGTGCTCTTGGTCAGTGCAGAGGAGGTGAGGTTGCCCATTCTAACTACCTGGGGTCTGCCCGTCAGGAAGTTCAGGATCCAGTTGCAAAGAAAGGTGTAAGGATCCACAGGACCCTGAGATTGGGGACGAGTTTAGCAGACACAATAGTCTTGAATGCTGAGCTGTAATCTAAAAACAGCATCATCACATATGCGTTTCCCTTATCCAGGTGGGAGAGGGCGGTATAGAAATCGAAGGGGGTCCAAGGTGTCAGGAAGGGTGGAGCTGATGTGGGTTCTGACTAGCCACTCAAAGCGCTTTATCATGATGGAGGTCAGTGCTACCATCCAGTAGCCATCCAGGCAGGTGATGGAAGGTGGAAATAATGCAGACCCCGCCGCCTCTTCGTTTACCTGACTCCATAGTTTTGTCCTGTTGGGAGATGGAAAATCCAGCCTGGGTAGCGGCTGAGTCAGGCACCGTAGGGTCTAGCCAGGTCTCAGTAAACCCCAGCATGTTGCAGTTTGCAATGTCCCGCTGGAAGCTTATCAGTGCTTGTAGTTTTCGCATTTTATTGTCCAGGGATTGAACATTTGCAAGTAAAATGCTCGGTAACGGCGGATTGCGGTATCTCGTCTGACATCTCCATAGGATAACGGCATGTTTGCCTCTCTTCTTTCTCCTCCGTGGGCAGAACTCAGGGATTTCCAATTCGAAAGCACAATGATGTGCCATCCACATTAAACCCACTATAACAAATGTGTTTTTTTCAATAGCTGCTTCAATCACACAATGACATCAACACACACACACACACACACACACACACACACACGTGTCACTGTTGCACTCACGTTAACAAAGATTCACCGCCCTGTGTCCATGACCATTTCAATTATATAACGGTATAAACAAAGCAGGCAGAATATGGCGCGTTATTTCCTCTTCTGCTGTAAGCAAGGATGTGTTCAGAGATGGGCAGGCTGACCAAGCAGGTGGATGAGGATGTAGACGGAGCTTCAGTAGCGCAAGGTCATCAACCCTCCACCTGGTTCCACAGTCGGGACATCTCTCCTTAGAGTGCAACAGGCAGGTGTGTAGTTTGGCTCCAAGGTTTGATTGTTGAATTCACCACTTAATGTTAATCATTCATTGGCTTTCATTTGGGTTCCAAGCAGTTAAACTTAATACCGTTCTCCATTTAATTTTTTTATTGGCCCTCACAAGTGCTTAAAGTTTAGTTTGTCAGTCAGTCAGTAAGTCAAGAAACCAACCCTGGAACGAAGTACAAGTGAGTTTCACAGCTTTAAAGGGATGATTATATAATGACTGGAATTGAATTGGTTTTTATTGTACAAAGTACAGCAGCATGAAGTGAACAGATGTAAGCCTTTTTTGGTATTTTTCCATACAGTACAGTTTTAGGAAGTACAATTTTGGAAATCATCCTCTAGGCTTAAAGACATTATCATTGTGTTACTTATGATGAACCTGCTCTTTTCCAAAGTCTCTCCATTGATCTCTCACTCTCTCTGTTTCTCTGACACTGTCATCTGCCATCTCTTTCTTCCCCCCACCCAGTGAGCACGGCTGGTGTCTAATTGGTTCATCTGTCTGTTGAGTTCGCGCGATTGGTGGATCTGGCCCGAAGCCCCGGGTCACTGGGGGATCTTGATGACAGCAGCATTTCACACAAAGGGACAGCCAAAGAAATCAGCGAGTGTGTCGACCGTTAATCATGAAAAGAAAATGTCTAATGTCTTATATTCCCCCTATCTACTGCACCAAAACACTCCCACCGAGCTGTCCCATGACCCCATAAAGACCACATTTCAGGACGAATGTATGTCTCACAGATTACACTCGATCGAGCACGAGTTGTCTCTCTGAGAACTTCTGATGTCTCGGAAACACTGTCCAATAAGGGTGAATGCTTACAATATCACAAAGAGTGAAATAACATCACATGGGAGGGTTAAACACATGTTAATCACACCATGTAACCAAACCATTAACTGCGGTATTTTGTAACTTGTATTCCCTGATTCCCTCCCCATCGTCATTTCGTCTGTTTTCTACGAAGAACGTAAACTACGCAAAAGAGGGTCTCAGGACTCAGGAATGTGCCATCTAATGCCACACTCAAGTTTATGCAGCGTGTACCATAAATAGAAACACGTGCAGGCCCTGTAGGCAAAATATCCCCCCCTAACCCCCCCCCCCCCCCCACACACACACACACACACACACATACACACACACATACACACTCACACACACAAACACACACACACTCACACAAACACACAACCTCCGTTTAAATTCACCACTCGGTCTAATCCCGGTGCTGAGCTGTAAGCTGCTACAGTTGGGAAATCTCTCAGGGTAAAGAAGCAGCTTTGATGTTGGAGGACAACAGCAAAATAGTGCCTGGGACACATGGCTCATGGCCCATGCTTTTCTCTTCCTCCCCACCCAGTAACTCTGCTCCTCTGTCCACCCAAACCCTGCTGTGATTGGTTGAGAGAAAGAGGGGGGAGGGGTGGGGGGGTAGGTTTCTACGTAGATATATATGCGCAATGTGGCTCTATGACGTTGTGTGCATTCCATACACAAATAGGAGATGAGGGGCAATTGCTATGCAGGGCAATCAACAGTAATGTAGCTACTGCATTAGTATTTTTTTTATATTGTGTGTGTAGGTAAGGTATAAACCAGGGTGGGGTGTCCCGTTATTAGAAAATAATGTACAACGGGGGTTGGTGATGCGGCCGAAGAACACCACAGTTACTAACAATGATTAGATATGAATTACTTTAATCTACAACGTTATTGTGTTTTTAATTGACTTAATCAGCTGGAATATAAATATTATGATTCCTTGATTAATATCAAGGAAACATCTGGTCGACAGTTCTAATTTGACAATTGTTTTTTGAGTTAATGTTGGACTTCTAGCACATTGATTTGGAAATATTAAAAGGCAGAGGTGTCCCGTTATTGAAAATAATGCACAACCTTGGAACATTATTGACCATTCAGAATCACGTAGTCAACAATGCTGTGGGATGAGTATACATATGTTGTGTGTTTAAAATTGTGCACAGTCAGACATGATTCTTTAGACCCTGGAAAGTGAGTGAGCTTCACACATTGCAAGGAAAGGAGCTTTAAGAGCCCTTGCCCCATATCTGACACATCCCTAAGACCCCCCCCCCCCCCCCCCCCCCCCCCCAAAAAAAAGAAACAAAAAAACGCCTCAAACACACAGCGCCATGGTGACGCAGATATCCCGGTTTCTCATAGGCATGACTGCCTTCTCATCTCGCAGCTGTCACACGCAGACACACACACACCCACACACACACACACACACACACACACACACACACACACACACACAACACATCTCTTCCCCACTCTCCATCACTTCCATCCACACTGGTCTGTCCTGCTTCTGCCTCGCATGCCTGCACCTTCCAGGCATGGGGGGGTGGTGGGGGGGGGGGGGGGGGGGGGGTGGGGGGGTGGGGGGCAGAGGAGCGGAGAGATACAGTAGGTATGGTCTCGCTTCGTGTCCTGGGGCGACTGGCCTCTCTCCATGTGACTGGCAGAGCGGCGCCCCCCCCCACACACACACACACCCTGCAACACATGCGCACACACACACAAGCGTGCACACACACCCTTGAGCGTGCGCTCAGAGACATTACAGTTTGTCTTTGCGGCCCACTGAGCTGTGTTATATACCAAGTATTACGCGCCCAGCAATTCGCTCCCTGGTTTCATGAAAGCCGTGTTGAAAATGAGAAGTGTCTGAAGGTGGTGTTCGTACTGTTAAGTCTACATACATACACATT